>MJUU01030492.1:241028-265242 GCA_002080025.1 Modiolus philippinarum
ATATATATATATATAGCATACTATCTATATTATTGTTGAATATTTTCATTAAATTTGTGCCAAATTTGACTATTAGATGGCATTTACATCATATCATATAATATCAATATCCTATTGTTGCATATTTTCAGTAAATTTGCACCAACTTTTGACTACTAGATGGCATTTACATCATATCGCATACTATCGAAACCCCTATTGTTGCATGTTTTCAGTATATTTGTACCAAATTTGAGTACTACATGACATTTACATCATATCGCATACTATCGTTATCCCTGTTGTTGCATATTTTCAGTAAATTTCTACCAAATTTTAGTACTAGATGGCATGTACATCATATCGCATAGTATCAATATCCCTTTTGTTGCATATTTTCAGTAAATTTGTACCAAATTTCAGTATATGATGGCATTAACACCATATCGCATACTATCAATATCCCTATGTTGCATGTTTTCAGTATATTTATACAAAATTTGAGTACTAGATGGCATTCACATCATATCGGATACTATCCGTATCCCTATTTTTGCATGTTTTCAGTATATTTGTACCAAATTTGAGTATTAGATGGCATTAACACCATATTGCATACTATCGATTTTCCTATGTTGCACGTTTTCAGTATATTTATACCAAATTTGAGTACTAGATGGCATTTACATCATATCGGATACTATCGATATCCCCACTGTTTCATGTTTTCAGTATATTTATACCAAATTTGAGTACTGTATGGCATTTACATCATATTGCATACTATCGAAATCCCGATTGTTGCATGTTTTCAGTATATTCGTACCAAATTTGAGTACTAGATGATATTTACATCATATCGCATACTATCGTTATCCCTGTTGTTGCATATTTTCAGTAAATGTCTACCAAATTTGAGTACTAGATGGCATGTACATCATATCGCATAGTATCAATATCCCTTTTGTTGCATATTTTCAGTAAATTTGTACCAAATTTCAGTATATGATGGCATTAACACCATATCGCATACTATCAATATCCCTGTGTTGCATGTTTTCAGTATATTTATACCAAATTTGAGTAGTAGATGGCATTTACATCATATCGAATACTATCGATATCCCCATAGTTTCATGTTTTCAGTATATTTATACCAGATTTGAGTACTATATGGCATTTACATCATATGGGATACTATCGATATTCCTATTTTTGCAAATTTTCAGTAAATTTGTGCCAAATTTGAGTATTAGATGGCATTTACACCACATCACATACTATCAATATCCCTATTGTTACATATTTTTAGTATATTTGCACCAAATTTGAATACTAGATGGCATTTACACCATGTACTATATTACTGATAGACTTATTGTTGCATATTTTGAGGAAATTTGAATCAAATTAGAGTCACAGCAGCTAGATAGCATTGTGACAAAATGGCCGGCATATACTATGCATACACCATAGACAAATATGTGCCAAATTTGAGTTTTAGTTGAAATTTACAGCAAATCATTCTTAATATGAGTGTTTGTCAGTATATTAATGTCTTGCATGTTTTAGGGAACATTATGCCAAAGGGTAATAACCTTTTGCGCACTGTGAGTATTTGAACAACAAGTTTTCGGAATTGTAAAATTGTTGAAAAAATATTACTTTTGTCAAGTTTTTTACAAAATTTATTGAAAAATAAATGTCATGAACAATCGCGATCTTCACGAACATAATTTGAATTGTCCATCGGCTTTCGGCGGAAAATTCATAAATACGTTAAAATACAAATTAAAAAAAAATGTTTTTGCGGTTTTATATTCACATCTTCGGTTTTAGTTAAAAAATAAAAAGATATGCGCTTCTTGTTACTAAATGTTTTTGGCGTTTTTTTTCTTCCTTTTTTGGCTACTAATTATTATTTATGGTTGTAGAAAATAGCCACCTGCTGGCGTCTAAAAGGCACGATTAATTTTCTCTATCATTGCTTTATAAGGTTTACATATTTTTAAAAATGTATTTTATATTAACTTCGATTGCGCCAGTCCCGAGGCGCCATGCAGTTAATTGTCTCTTGTTCACATCGTGTTGCTCGATCGTGTATATGGTGTATGGTCCAGAGTTTCCAAGTACTGAGTATGGGTTATGGTGTATGGTGTATGATTCACAGTGTATGGTGTATGGTTCATAGTGTATGGTGTATGGTTCATAGTGTATGGTGTATGGTTCATGTTGCAGCACCATACACCATTACACCATACACCATGAACCATTGAACCATACACCATGCACCATTGAACCATACACCATTACACCATACACCATACACCATAAAATGGTTATGTTTTACCCACAGGGGCCGGTAACATACGATATTGATAGACCGGGTCCCATATATATGTCTCCTTCTTGGGACCCGGTCTATCAATATCGTATGTTATCGGCCCCTATGGTTTTACCCTACAAGTACTGTAAGTCAACGACGGTCCCTATCACCTGTTCGAGCACCATTCATTAATAGATGTCAAACATTACCACAGCAATGAATCTTTTCTTTTTATCATAGATCCGGGCTGAAGGATAAAAATAACCGGCAACTTCTTAGAATTAGTCTATTCTGCAAATGCTCCGGTGTGTCTTTTAAATATTCAATTATGTCATCTTTTGTCAATATTTGTCTCGTGTAATTAAGTGAGTACGAAATAGTAATATGAATTTGAATTATCTCTTTGGATGTGTATGTCACTGAGATTATATCTTATGCGATTGTTTATTTTTCAATATTGAAACAATTTGAAAAAAACTAAGGACAATATATTTTGTTACCAGTTCATGCCTACCTGTGTTAGTCATCATTGAATCTTTTGATTATCTTGTTCTACAATCTCTATTATTTTTTATCAAAGTTTTCATAGTATGAATCTCAGTGCTGTTAATTATTCATGAATATTAACATATAACCTAATTATTTTATTGAGTATGTTTACATAGGAGTAATGGTCTACTCATATTTCATATACTTTTAATGGAAGTGTAACATTATTAACCAAAATCAAATTGATTATTATTAGTATATTATAAGTATTGTTAACTACATGAACTTAAATTACTTTCAAAACATACAACAATATCAAAATAGAGATATTGCAATTAATTGTTCCACAATAATGGCCATTCTGACATCTGAATTATCTTCACTCGACATCTTATGATTCTTCACCGCAGATAAAATCAAAACATTTGGAAGTCAAGACCTCAATATTATATTAAAAACCACAAGAGCACAAATAAAGGCCTAAAGGCCAAAATGTAACGCTAAATAAGAAAAACGAAATACATTATATGAAATCAGTTGTCCTTTAACTTCATACGACGTACTTTTTCTTAATAAACCTAAATCTAAGGAATATTTAATGGGTGTAATAACAAAATTACCGAACAGAATTGTCAAGTTAAATCAAACCTATCCCCCCCAGAACAAAATTAAAGAACTACTGATACACCCAGCTACTTCAGTTTCGTACCTAGACCTCTTCTAGTATAGTGACGAAGATGGGCGCTTGAAATCTAAGCTATATGTCAAGCGTAATGATTTTAACTTCCCAATTGTGAACTTCCCGGCAAACCGTAGACTGAATTCATCACGAAGGTACATAAAAATGAAAGAACATGGAGTTAATGCTCATAGTACAAATTGTATAAATACATGGTTAAGCAAAAGAAAGGAACAAAAATTTTACTGTTGCTCTTCAATTAGAGGCTACCATAAGGCCTTCTTCGATACATCATAGTAAGTTCAAGACGCCTCCTAGTACTGATTTGAGTTGAATTAAAGACTAGACATCGCTAAATCATTCATTGTTCATGTATATTTTCCCTGGTCTCTTTTTAAATAACTAAATACTTTAAAGGATGTTATGTAGCAACATAACAATACAAGTTTCTATTCAATTCATTTTACAAATTTAATGTTATGAATATTTTTATGTCTTCAGAGATCTGAGTTTCAACAATCTACAAGTTTTAGACGGCAATATATTTTCATCTTTGACACATTTAATTGTCCTGTAGGTATTTTAACATTACTTTAGATTTAAAACTGACAATTTGATACTGCATGCAATTTTTAAATTACATGTATATACACATTTTCAAGTTTATTCATACGCCCGTGTAATGACGAAAACATTGGTAAACCGATGCCTTTTTGTCCGTCATTCCATTCGTCTGTTCCGTTTTATATGTCGAGCTTTAACTTGAAATACAACTTTACCTGACTACAGCAAAAGTGACTGTGTCATCAATTTGTGTCCGTCATCCATCGTAAACTTATCTTTCACAGATCAAATCTAAAAACAATGGCTTAATTTAAAGCATATTTGATCATAATAGTCCTTGGGTGACCCACTTTTAAGATATACGATTTTTACGTTCAGACGTTATCCAAGATGGGTGCCAAAAGGGAAAATAGTTTCACCCATGACCTCATAGGAAATGCATGCAAAGATATTCCCTTTTGAAGTAGCTTGAAGATTTTCATTTAGAATTTGTAATTATGGCCCTTGGTTGACATCCTTCAAAATTTGTGAGGCTTTGGTGTTCCTATCGTGTCCGATATGGCTAAGAACGGGAAACATCAGTTATAATAAAAACCTATGCTGAATGCTTTCAAAGATTTCCTATGAATCAGTTTGAGCAATTTCAGTTCATACCTCGTCAAGAATTGCCGCCAGTGCGAAACAAAGAATTACATAGGGCCGTATGGAGAATGTTTTAGAAGGTTTCTCCACTTTATTCGCTTGAAATTTTTTTATTAGATTTGATAAAAACAGTCCTAAAGTGGTACCTTTCGAAGTTTGTGATTAAAAAAACGAAAAGATATTACAGGATGTGAAATACATTCAAAAACCTCCTTTGAATCAGTTAAACAATTTTATTTAAATCTTATCATGAGGGTCATATGAAGACACCTTTCAAAGATTGTGATTTTGATGGTCGTATCCTTTCAAGGATTGCCACCATCGCGGAACAAATTGTAACATAGGACCCAATAGGAAATGTATTCAAAGGTCTTTTCTTAGACAGATGAACAGAAGACAATTTTCGAATCCATTTCCAATGAGACCCTTTGTTAAACTATGTTCCTTGCTGGCGGACAATATGTAGGAGGTTTGAACAAAACAATCACAAGCTTTAACGGGGTGACTCAACCGCTTTTATGATTTCGTCCAAGGATGACCCTATTATAGCTGGATAAAGGACCACATGGAAACAAATCTAGGGTGCTACAGGGGTCTAAAAATTGAAAGATAGAATTTTTAGATATTTGTATAACAAACGCTTTGTCATTGGGGCATACAAAAGAATAAAATAAAAACAGGGGGGGTGGGGGGGGGTGGTTGTCACCGGTCATATAAGCGAGAAATCTGTCATCTTAAAAACAGCTATTTTTTGTTGAAATGATAGGGAAAATTAGTGTATTTTAACAGATTTCAATATTTTAGTTACATCAGATAGTTTTTTTTAATTTGGTAATAACTAGCTAATATACTTTCTTTCGATTTGCATGAAAAAAGAAATTGGGGTCACCGAACTAATTTTTGAACAAATGTTAAAAACTGATTTTTCCCCATTATTTCTATACATATTATCTCCCCTTTATAGAACACGAGTTTGCTGAGAAGGGTTGATATTCTGCATGGTTACCAAATAAAAGTGGCATATTTAATCAAATTTAACTATCATAAGACATCGAATCGCAAACATTCCCATATAGTGAATTCCATTTTCTGTCTGATGCGCAAGAATAATGCACAGTTTTAAAAACCCCGTAATACCTCAAAGATGTACTGTGAAAGCATTAGTGCAATTTCAAACTTTGTCACTGAACACAATGGTCCTTGTGTAGTCCACTCTGATTATTTAAAGGTTTATATCCAATTCAAATGTCTTCTAATAAATACCAGGTAACCCATGGGACTCTCAATGGCATAACACATACAAACATGTTTATCCGTTATTTTGTTCTGCCAAATTACTCATCTTATTCATATGATGTCTTTTCTAAGTTCTTCAAGATATAATTGTCCAACTATTTAAAGAAAAAAATGGTGAGTTTTGACTGTCTAGTGAATGGGAATTATGAAAAATCGAGATTTTTACTTATTTTCATTAGTCTGGAATTTGACCCAAAAAGCAACATTTTCTTAAAAAACTTTCTTATATCATCACGGACCTATGTGTTTTATTAGTGATATTTATTCAGACTCATGAAATCTATTAATTTGGAAACTTTGAGAGAAAACTTGATGCTAGAAATCGATATTTCAGCCAAAATTGGACCCAAAATAGGCCAAAATTAATGAAATTTGCACAAAATGGTCAAAAATAGGGGCTTTCAAATGACTATAGCACAAAAAAAAAAATGCACACGGACATATAGTTTTCTCATCAAAATTGATTTTTTCAGGGTCGTAGCATTGTAAAAATATAGGTTTCGGGAAAAACTTGATGCTTGAAAATTTTGACCCCTCTGGAGATTACACCCGTAAGTCACTTTATTTGTACATGTAAATTTGATCTCATGGAAATTAGCCTCTTTTTTTTTACTTCTACGTTTACAGAGCTGTTGACAACAACCACCTTGAAGCTTTGGATGGTCGTATATTTGAATCTTTAGAAAAACTTCATGCTCTGCGAGTATCAGAATAATTATGTGTCTATTTCACAAATGAAATAGATATCTTTGTGTAGATCCAGAATTTATTACCGGACTGACTAACGCCGACTGTGATAAAATCACACTACTAGTGCTTTAATTATGTGGCATTTTTTTCTTTTTTGTTTATTTGTTATGTTTTTGTCATACTGTCTTAATTCTTGTTGGATATGAATTGCCGTGATTTATGATTTTGGAATCCCCCCTTTCCTCATTCTTGCTTCGGTATTCGTTTGTTGAATTATTTATTAACAGGTGTAGGTATTAAATGTTAGAAAAAGGTTTCAATAGATTAAGAAAATTGTATCGTTAGCTAGGGAACACAAACGAGATACACGTATTTGTGTTTATAATCTCCCAAATGTTTCGATTTGGACTTGAAGAGACATAAGTTGGCAAAATAGCCATCTACAGAAACAAAATTTACAGTACTTCTGTATTTTGTTATTTGTAAATTGGCTGAAAATCAATATGTATACACAATATGAATACTATGGATTGATTGATTTATCTTTTACTGTTTAACGCCAATTTCAGTAGTGTTTCAGGCGTGAACTTTATATAAAAAGCTAGAACACTAGAACAACATAGATTTTAGATTTATCTATTCCTTTCAAAGTTCATTGAAAGTTTTGGTAATATATATTGAACAAGTTTTCACCAAACAAATCAAGGTCATATACTCCATATTCGAATATCAGTTGTAAAATACAAAAGTACCAAAGTTGCATAAAAAACAGTATATTTCGTTATGCTGTACACGTGTTTCAAGGAGTTACCTCTCATCAGCAGCATTAAAATCAAATAATATGAAAAGCCATCATCCAAAAGTAGGAAAAAAGAAGTACTCATTACCAAAAATATCGAAATAGGAAGCCAAATCATGTACCAGTGACATCTACCAAGTGCAATACAAGGAATGAAGCCTCATTATTTTTATGTGGATAGAATTTTGATAAAAACGGTAAATCTATACAAAACGCAAAGTAATTTTTTCATGTCAGACAAGTTTGACTATTGAGCTGATGATTGTTTGACAGTTGGTTGGCATTCTATTAACACTGTAGAAGACAGTTTAGACATACATTGTAAATCAGAGTATTAAAAGAGAATGAGAAAAAGATAATGAGAAACTAGAGGCTCAGAGACTGAGCCTGTATCGCTCACCTGACAAAACGCTTCAATGCCATGCATGACCAAAAATGATCATGTTTTTTACCAATGTGGTAGGGTGTTTAGGTATGTTCTCAATTAGCTCCCGTGTGTTTCGTCTGATCCTATTGAAATGAGTAATATTTGCAAAGGACCTTCTATACATTTAGTATAATTTGCTTTAATTGTTTTGAGAGAAGATGATGAAAAGGATGGTTTTCTCATACTAGGCTCCAATGTTTAACTTTGTTATGCCCTTGAGTCAATGTTTTTTGTGGGACTGAAATGAACTGTGCAATATTTGTAAAGTACCTTCAGTCATCATTCCTGTAAAGTTAGGTTAAATTTGCTTCAGCGGTTTCAGAAGAGTAGATGAAAATGTAATTTTCCCATAGGTTCCGATGATAAACCATGTTCCGTGCTGGCAGCCATGTTTTCTAACGGATTGCAACGAAATGAACAATCTTTGTTAAGAACCTTCTATTCATCCTTCCTGTAAAGTTTGGTTCAATTGGCTTCAGCCGTTTCAGAGCAGAAGATGATTTTTCCCATAGAGTCCAATGTTAAACCTAAGTTCCGCGTTAGTGGCAATGCTTTTTATCGGACTGAAACAAAATGAGCAACCTTTGTAAAGGACCTTCCATACATTATTCTTGTAAAGTTTGGTTGAATTTGCTTCAGTGGTATCAGAGGAGTCAGATGAAAATGTGATTTTCCCATAGGGTCCTATGTTAAACCATGTTCCGAGCTGGAGGCCATGTTTTTCGTCATATCGGAACGAAGTGAGCCATTTTCGTTAAGGACGGTTCAATTGGCCTCAGCCGTTTCAGAGCAGAAGATGAAAATATGATTTTTCCCATAGGGTCCAATGTTAAACTTAAGTTTCGCGCTGGCGGCCATGTTTTAATCAGATTGGAAAGAAATGAGCAGTTTTTGTTAAGGACCTTCCATACATCATTCCTGTAAAGTTTGATTGAATTTGATTCTGTTATTTCAGAGTAGTACATGAAAATGTGATTTTCCCATAGGGTCCTATGTTAAACCATGTTCCGTGCTGGCGGCCATGTTTTTCATCGGATCGGAACGAAATGAGCAATCTTTGTAAAGGACCTTCCATACATCATTTCTGTAAAGTTTGGTTGAATTTGCTTCAGTGGTTTCAGAGGAGAAGATGAATATGTGAAAAGTTAACGTACGGACGGACGACGGACGCCAAGTGATGGCAATAGCTCGCACTGACCCTTCCGGTCAGGTGAGCTAAAAAAGTTAGAAATCAAAACCGTAAGTTAAATAGCATATAAAAATATTCAATAAGTTACTTTATGTTATTATTTCCAGTGGTTTGAGTTTCAACGAACTGAGAACTTTACATGGCGGTATATTTGCACCTTTAACTAATTTAGAGGCGCTGTAAGTATTTATATTTGTTCGTGTAGTCTGTGACTCCCAATTTAATATCCACGAAGTTCCTAGATATACATGGATAAGAGTCGAAAGTGTTTAAAAGTGAAAAGGTAGTTTTTATGTTTATCTTAATTATACTTCGTTCATGTAAGAACACCGATATATTTTAAAGTGTTTGAAAATTCATAAATTCATAAAGAGCAGGACATGCTTACCTTTCCGGAGCACCTGATGTCACTCTCAGTTTTACTGGAGTTCACACTGTGAGTGCCTTTGTTTTGAATGTTGTAATTTCTGTTTCTGTGCTTTGTACCTCTCTAACGTCATTGTTTTCTGTGTTCTTGTTTTTGACGTGTCTTTGGACTTCGATTTTTGTAAATTTCACTCCTTTGTTCCTTCGGTATTCTACTGCCGTTGTTTCTAGATTCGAGTGTCTCCTTGCTGCACAGCTATTAGGTTTGCTAGAAATGTTCATTTTCAGAATTCAAGCGTTTTAATTCATTTAAAGTAAATAAAAATGTATTGTTAATTGATAAAATTTAATGTATCCTATATTTCAGTTTTGATTTAAACTTGCTGGACTTTAGATATCAGTATGTAGTATATTGAATTTTTTTTATGTTTTTCTTCCTTGTCTTTGACTAATGCAATAAAATCATCGAAGTTTTTTCATATTATCTTAAAAATACTTTAAGGGGAAAATTGTATTATGTTAACTAAAAACTATACAAATTCATTTTATGATGTTTATTCGGAATATGTATTTATGTTTGTGACATTTTCAACTCTTACAGGGTATGCTTGCTCTGTTGAATGATGAAATGCATTTTCATAGCTAGTACGTCTAAAGAACAAATAGATTCTGTCTTCAGTCAAGGCGACTAATTACATACGGACAGGCTCACTTTCAATTTATAATGACAGTTAACTTTCATAAGAATCCGGCTTTTTATTTCCTTTGACGCCAAATTAGAGCTTGCTGGATAAACAAATTCCCCTTTGTTACAGTTGCGATACCGGCTCAAACCATATTTCATATGTTGAATAAATTTAGGACCATCGTATTTTCTTTATATCCTACATCGGACGTATTGTAACTGCGAAACAAACATGTGAAGTATCAAATACATAAGCGGAATGTGCATATCTGTAACATAATTAGATGAAGTGTCAATCAGTTTTTTTTTTTGTTTTCGTCGAACTGCGATAAAAGGTATAACAAAAAATATATACACATATCAAAACGTAAAAATGATTTAAAAAAGTTTGACAAAAATATTAACTTGTTTGTTTATTTATGCTTACGCGAACTGCCTCACAACACTCTTTATTTTATTTTTTTGTTTTGTTTGATGTGTATTTGACTGAGCCAAAACAAAATACGTGAAATATGACAAAAATGTTTCCAATTTCCGCATCAATTGTTTTCGTCGAACTGCGACAAAAGGTATAACAAAAAATATATACACATATCAAAACGTAAAAATGATTTAAAAAACGGCCCTTTGAAGACATCAGTGTCGATGATCTTGGCCAATCCCCACCTCTGTCTTCTTGTTTTTAAAAATCATTTTTACGTTTTGATATGTGTATATATTTTTTGTTTTACCTTTTATCGCAGTTCGACAAAAATATTAACTTGTTTGTTTATTTATGCTTACACGAACTGCCTCACAACACTCTAATTTATTTTATTTTTTTGTTTTGTTTGATGTGTATTTGACTGAGCCAAAACAAAATACGTGAAATATGACAAAAATGTTTCCAATTTCGGCATCAATTTACACCGTAAATAAATACAATAAAAACGTAACATTTACACGTTTGCAAGAGATAATTATTGTTTCGAACACGAATAAGATATTTGCAAAATAATGTATGAAATATTCCATTAAAAATTATATATAAAATATACTCCTACCAGCAAAAATATAATTAACAGATTCTCCGGATGAAGATTCCTCGTGAATCGAAAATTTGGGACTTGTTAATATTTCAGGTATATATTTACATTTTAGGAGTGTGCTAATTACACTTCCTAGGCAAACTTGTATTTAACTTTTTGTATTTGTATCATCCTAATATTTCTGGTTGATACAAACTACTCATAGATTTTAATGTTTGTTGCTATTTATGGACCACTTTTAATATACTTTCTAATCTCCAAATTTTTGCGGGTTGACGCTTTTACCCGTCTAGATTTAGAGATGTATATAGGGAAATCGAGGGGATTGAATTCAAATATATTACAAACAAAATACGGTGTTGGGTCATGTAGTAGACCGATTACTCGTTTTGATGCTTTGACCATATTAAACGTGACTGTCAGGAAATTATATCATAGGCAGTTTTGTGGTTTAAGAACATTAATTCAGTTTTTTCATATTACATTGAGTTAGCTTTTGGTAACAAGAACATATATTACTATACATTTCCGATATAGCTGTATTCCGGTATAGCCATATCTCATACCAATTGAAATGATTTCATTTCCATTATTGTTACGGTAAAATATTTGCATCCTCATAAGCAAACTTTGAGAAAAAGTCTAACAACTTTTTGACTTACATGAAAATGATAAAGCTCGAATGGAGTTTGTCTTTAATTTCCTTGAATTGTGCAAGCACAACAAGCAAACAGAAAATGCTATAATATCAGAGCTTTAATAGAAAGAGTGTCAATTTAAATCGTTTTTTTTTTCATGTTCCTTAAGGGGTAGTTTTATGGTTAGTAACAAACATCTGTTGTTGAATTCGAAACATAAGATAACAGAAAACACCTACAATACCCGAAAATCACAATTAAATGTCATCATCCACCTAGAGACTCTATAAGAAAACATCTATAAAAAGACAAAAGACAAACGTAAACAATGGTGGGAACTCGGGATAACCGGACTTGCTACAGATACTAGCAAAGCTAGCTTTAGGGTTAAACCAGTTTCTGTATACCAAAACCTCCCCTTTATCTATCCCGTTTTGCTATAGTATGATGAACATAGAAACAAACTCGATACAGGTAGACTACTATCTGCAAGACCACTATCTTGGAAAAAACGAAATGTAATTTTGAAAGCTATGTAAAGGCGTGATCATTTCTAAACTGGGATTTGGCTCAAGGAGCCTATTCTGCTGGTAAAACACTGTCACACAAGGGATGTAAAAATCGGAGGATGACATATCATATTGTATCAGTTGAGAAAATTATATAACGTATGCAGCGGCAAAAGGTTTATTACTTTGACTGGGAAATTTACGAAACACGATTTGTCAAAAAAATTCTGCTCTTTTAAGTCGTCTATGTCAACTTTAAGAAACAGATCTAATATGAAACTTTTAAGCTCTTGTAATGTCTTAGATTTCCATATCACTTTATTTGTTCATTTGCTGTGTAGTTTGTCTCTCGTGTCGTGTGGAGTCCGTAAAAAGATTCCCCGTGCTTGAGGTGTATGCTCTCTATATTTTGTCAGTTATGGTGTACTTGTTCGTGTGAAAATTTCTCATATGAATGCACTACTCTACTTTATGTCTATAGGAGTCTAGGATGATGTTTATTTCGCTGGACTTGATTGCTCTTTGTTCAGGGGCCGATTCCGACCTGCCATTGGGTGTGGGATTTTCTCGCCGTTCATTGAAGATCTTATGGTGGCTTTGAGTTATTACTCCCCTTTGGATCGTTGTCTCTTTGAAACATTCCCCGTTTCCCTTCTTTTTACTATCGAAATTCAACATTTGGCTTTCTCGTTTTCTATCAGCTATTACTCGTTTATCTGTTAATTGACTTCCAAATGGTTTGGTTTGATCTGCACTGATTTTTTCTGGTCATCTGTATATATATTGCCCACATCTTTCGATTTTACTTGCTATGGTTTTTTACAATTAACTCGATGAGTGCCCTGCGATCGCTTAAATGTTGTATTGTGGATTGCTCTATTTGTCGGGAAAAGGATGACAGTGTTTGTAAGAGTACTTTTCCGGTATGTTATGCTTGTTGACGACCCCTCCATGATAAAATAGANACACCGGTCATATTAGCGAGAAATCTGTCATCTTAAAAACAGCTATTTTTGGCTGAAATCATAGGGAAAATTAGTGTATTTTAACAGATTTCAATATTTTAGTTACATTCGATAGAGTTTTTTTTAATTTGGTAATAACTAGCTAATATACTTTCTTTCGATTTGCATGAAAAAAGAAATTGGGGTCACCGAACTAATTTTTGAACAAATGGTAAAAACTGATTTTTTCCTATTATTACTATACATATTATCTCCCCTTTATAGAACAGGAGTTTGCTGAAAAGGTTTGATATTCTGCATTGTTACCCAATAAAAGTGGCATATTTAATTAAATTTAACTATCATAAGACATCGAATCTCAAACATTCCCATATAGTGAATTCCATTTTCTGTCAGATGTGCAAGAATGATGCACAGTTTTAAAACCCCCGTAACACCTTAAAGATGTGCTGTGAAAGCATTACTGCAATTTCAAGTTTTGTCACTGAACACAATGGTCCTTGTGTAGTCCACTCTGATCATTTAAAGGTTTATATCCAATTCAAATGTCTTCTAATAAATACAAGGTAATCCATGGGACTCTCATTTATATAACACATACAAACATGTTTATCCGTTGTTTTGCTCTGCCAAATTGAATCAGAAATGAATTGTTAAAAGGCAATATTCTAGCTAATGTTCCTTAAGGATGTATTCTCCTCAGGTTTCGGTCTCGTTCAAATCTCGTTTATGAATAATTCTCAAAACTTGCTTAATGAGTGACATTTTTTCATTGATATATATTATATATTGACCCTCCCAAATTATGTCAAAAAGTTATGCACCTACGACCAATAGTTTTCGAGAAATTGAAAATTCTAATTTTGACCAAATTTGACCGTTGATCTCCGTCAGAATTAAGTAGATTTTGGGGTAGGGGTAATAAAAATTTTCAAGAAAAGTACTCATCTTATTCATATGATTTCTTTTCTAAGTTCTCCAAGATATAATTGTCCAACTATTGAAACAAAAAGAAAAAAAAACTGGTGAGTTTTGACTGTCTAGTGAATGGGAATTTTGAAAAATCGAGATTTTTACTGATTTTGATTAGTCTGGAATTTGACCCCCAAAAGCAACATTTTCTTACAAAACTCGTCACGGACTTATGTATTTCATTAGTGATATTTCTTCAAACTTATGAAATCTATTAATTTGGAAACTTTGAGAGAAAACTTGATGCTAGTAATGGATATTTCAGCCAAATTTGGACCCAAAATAGGACAAAATTGATGAAATTTGCACAAAATGGTAAAAAATAGGAGTTTTCAAATGACTATAGCACACAAAAATGCACACGGACATATAGTTTTCTCAGCAAAATTAATTTTTTCAGGGTCGTAGCATTGTAACAATGTAGGTTCAGGGAAAAATTTGATGCGGGGAAATTTTGACCCTTCAGGAGATTACGCCCGTAAGTCACTTTATTTGTACATGTAAATCTGATCTCATGGAATTTAGCCTTTTTTTTACTTCTATCTTTACAGGGCTGTTGACAACAACCACCTTGAAGCTTTGGATGGTCGAATATTTGAATCTTTAGAAAAACTTCATGCTCTGTGAGTATCAGAATAATTATGTGTCTATTTCACAAATGAGAATAGATATCTTTGTGTAGATTCAGAGTTTATTACCGGACTGACTGTGAGTATCAGAATAATTATGTGTCTATTTCACAAATGAGAATAGATATCTTTGTGTAGATTCAGAGTTTATTACCGGACTGACTAACGCCGTCTGTGATAAAACCTGACTTTTCACTGGTAGTTTGACTGGTACCACGCGTGGAGCAGATCATACTTACCTTTCCGGAGCACTTGATGATACCTCAGTTTTTGTAGTGGTTCACACTGGTAGTGCTTTAATTATGTGGCGTTTTTGTTCTTTTTAGTTTATTTGTTATGTTCTCATCATACTGTCTTAATTCTTGTTGGATATGAAGTGCCGTGATTTTTGATTTATGATTTTGGAATTCCCCCTTTCCTCATTCTTGCTTCGGTATTCGTTTGTTGGATTATTCATAAACAGGCGTAGGTATTAAATGTAAGAAAAGGGTTTCAATGAATTAAGAAAATTGTATCGTCAGCTAGGGAACACAAACGAGATACACGTATTTGTGTTAATAATCTCCCAAATGTTTCGATTTGGACTTGAAGAGACATAAGTTGTCAAATGGCCCTCTGCAGAAACAAAATTTACAGTACTTCTGTATTTTGTTATTTGTAAATTGGCTGAAAATCAATATGTATACACAATATGAATACTATTAATTGATTTATTTATCTTTTTCTGTTTAACGCCAATTTCAGTTGTGTTTCAGGCGTGAACTTTATATAAAAGCTATAACACAAGAACAACATATATATATTTTAGATTTATCTATTCCTTTCAAAGTTCCTTGAAAGTTTTGGTAATATATATTGAACAAGTTTTCACCAAACAAATCAAGGTCATATACTCCATATTTGAATATCAGTTGTAAAATACAAAAGTACCAAAGTTGCATAAAATACAGTATATTTCGTATGCTGTACACGTGTTTCAAGGAGTAACCTCTAATCAGCAGCATTTAAATCAACTAATATGGAAAGCCATCATCCAAAAGTAGTAAAAAAGAAGTACTCATTACCAAAAATATCGAAATAGAAAGCCAAATCATGTACCAATGACATCTACCAAGTGCAATACAAGGAATGAAGCCTCAGTATTTTATGTGTTATCGAATTTTGATAAAAACCGTAAATTTGTATAAAACGCAAGGTATTTTTTTCATGTCAGACAAGTCTGACTATTGAGCTGATGATTGTTTGACAGTTGGTTGACATTCTATTAACACTGTAGAAGACAGTATAGACATGCATGTAAATCAGAGTATTAAAAGAGAATGAGAAAAAGAGTATGACAAAAAAAGTTAGAAATCAAAACCGTATGTTAAATAGCATATGAAAATATTCAATAAGTTACTTTATGTTAATATTTCCAGTGGTTTGAGTTTCAACGACCTGAAAACTTTACATGACGGTATATTTGCATCTTTAACTAATTTAGAGGCGCTGTAAGTATTTATATTTGTTCGTGTAGTCTGTGACTCCCCATTTAATATCCACGAAGTTCCTAGATATACATGGATAAGAGTCGAAAGTGTTTAAAAGAGAAAGGGTAGTTTTTATGTTTATCTTAATTTTACTTCGTTCGTGTAATAACACCGATAAATTTTTAAAGTGTTTGAAAATTCATAAATTCATAAAGAGCAGGACATGCTTACCTTTCCGGAGCACCTGATATCACTCTCAGTTTTACTGGAGTTCACACTGTGAGTGCATTTGTTTTGAATGTTATAATTTCTGTTTCTGTGCTTTGTACCTGTCTAACGTCATTGTTTTTGGCCTAACGTCATTGTTTTCTGTGTTCTCGTTTTTGCCGTGTCTTTGGACTACGATTTTTGTAAATTTCACTCCTTTTCTCCTTCGGTATTCTACTGCCATTGTTTCGAGATTCGAGTGTCTCCTTGCTGCACAGCTGCACAGCTATTAGGTTTGCTAGAAATGTTCATTTTCAGAATTCAAGTGTTTTTATTCATTTAAAGTAAATAAAAATGTATTGCTTATTGATAAAATTTAACGTATCCTATATTTCAGGTTTGATTTAAATTTGCTGGACTTTTGATATATATCAGTATGTAGTATATTGAGTTTTTTTTTTTTATGTTTTTCTTCCTTGTCTTTGACTAATGCAATAAAATCATCGAAGTTTTTTCAAAGTATCGTAAAATACTTTAAGGGGAAAATTGTATTATGTTAACTAAAAAAACTATACAAATCCATTTTATGATGTTTATTCGGAATATGTATTTATGTTTGTGACATTTTCAATTCTTACAGGGTATGCTTGCTCTGTTGAATGATGAAATGCATTTTCATAGCTAGTACGTGTAAAGAACAAATAGATTCTGTCTTCAATCAAGGCGACTAATTACATACGGACAGACTCACTTTCAATTTATAATGACAGTTAACTTTCATAAGAATTCGGCTTTTTATTTCCTTTGACGCCAAATTAGAGCTTTCTGGACAAACAAATTCCCCTTTGTAACTCAGTTGCGATACCGGCTCAAACCATAGATATATTTCATATGTTGAATAAATTTAGGACCATCGTATTTTCTTTATATCCTTCATCGAACGTATTGTAACTGCGAAACAAACATGTGAAGCATCAAATACATAAGCGGAATGTGCATATCTGTAACAAAATTCGATGAAGTGTCAATCAGTTTTTTTTGTTTTCGTCGAACTGCGATAAAAGGTAAAACAAAAAATATATACACATATCAAAACGTAAAAATGATTAAAAAACAAGAAGACAGAGGTGGGGATTGGCCAAGATCATCGACACTGATGTCTTCAAAAGGCCGTTTCTGTTCCACGGCCCTATGAAGACATCACTGTCGATATCTTGGCAGTTCGACAAGAATATTAGCTTGTTTGTTTATTTATGCTTATACGAACTGCCTCAGAGCACTTTTTATTTTATTTTTTTTTGTTTTGTTTGATGTGTATTTGACTGAGCCAAAACAAAATACGTGAAATATGACAAAAATGTTTTCAATTTCCGCATCAATTTACACCGTAAATAAATACAATAAAAACGTAACATTTACACGTTTGCAAGAGTTTATTGTTTCGAACACGAATAAGATATTTGCAAAATAATGTATGAAATATTCCATTAAAAATTATATATAAAATATACTCCTACCAGCAAAAATATTTTACAAATATTAAAATTAACAGATTCTCCGGATGAAGATTCCTCGTGAATCGAAAATTTGGGACTTAATTAAGACGCCTTGTTAATATTTCAGGTATATATTTACATTTTAGGAGTGTGCTAATTACACTTCCTAGGCAAACTTGTATTCAACTTTTTGTTTTTGTGTTATCCTAATATTTCTGGTTGATACAAACTACTCATAGATTTTAATGTTTGTTGCTATTTATGGACCACTTTTAATATACTTTCTAATCTCGACAATTTTTGCGGGGTTGACGCTTTTACCCGTCTAGATTTAGAGATGTGTATAGGGAAATCGAGGGGATTGAATTCAAATATATTACAAACAAAATACGGTGTTGGTTCATGTAGTAGACCGATTACTCGTTTTGATGCTTTGACCATATTAAACGTGACTGTCAGGAAATTATATCATAGGCAGTTTTGTGGTTTAAGATATTTTACGAAAGGATATGGAGAAGGATATGAAGAACATTAATTCAGTTTTTTCATATTACATGGAGTAGCTTTTGGTAACAAGAACATGTATTACTATACGTTTCCGATATAGCTGTATTCCGGTATAGCCGTATTACGGTATAGCCGTATCTCATACCAATTGAAATGATTTCATTTTCATTATTGTTACGGTAAAATATTTGCATCCTCATAAGCAAACTTTTAGAAAAAGTCTAACAACTTGTTGACTTACATGAAAATGATAAAGCTCGAAAAGAGTTTGTCTTTAATTTCCTTGAATTGTGCAAGCACAACAAGCAAACAGAAAATGCTATAATATCTCAAAATAAACAGAGCATTAATAGAAAGAGTGTCAATTTAAATCGTTTTTTTTTCATGTTCCTTCAGGGGTAGTTTTATGGTTAGTAACAAACATCTGTTGTTGAATTCGAAACATAAGATAACAGGAAACACCTACAATACCCGAAAATCACAATTAAATGTCATCATCCACCTAGAAAATCTATAAGAAAAACATCTATAAAAGACAAAAGACAAAAGAAAAACGTAAACAATGAAGGAACTCGGGATAACCGGACTTGCTACAGATACTAGCAAAGCTAGCTTTAGGTTTAAACCATTTTCTGTATACTAAAACCTCCCCTATATCTGCTTGAGGTGTATGCTCTCTATATTTTGTCAGTTATGGTGTACTTGTTCATGTGAAAATTTCTCATATGAATGCACTACTTTACTTTATGTCTATAGGAGTCTAGGATGATGTTTATTTCGCTGGATTTGATTGCTCTTTCTTCAGGGGCCGACTCCGACCTGCCGTTGGGTGTGGGATTTTCTCGCCGTTCATTGAAGATCTTATGGTGGCTTTGAGTTGTTATTACTCCCCTTTGGGTTGTTGTCTCTTTGAAACATTCCCCGTTTCCCTTCTTTTTACTATCCAAATTCAACATTTGGCTTTCTCGTTTTCTATCAGCTATTACTCGTTTATCGGTTAATTGACTTCCAAATGGTTTGGTTTGATCTGCACTGATGAGACATAATTTGTCGAAATGCACATATGCAGAAAATAAACTAACAGTAACTTCGCTACTTTGTTATTGTTTTGAAAAAAAAAACTATTTTTTCTGGTCATCTGTATATATATTGCCAACATCTTTCGATTTTACTTGCTATGGTTTCTTACAATTAACTCGATGAGTAGCCTGCGATCGCTTAAATGTTGTATTGTGGATTGCTCTATTTGTCGGGAAAAGGATGACAGTGTTTGTAAGAGTACTTTTCCGGTATGTTATGCTTGTTGACGACCCCTCCATGATAAAATAGACAAAGGGAGGAAGCTTTGTTCAACATTAAGCAAGTGAATTCTACTCAAACCGATGCTAACTTACCATGATGTAGAAGTGTTTACTCTTTGTTGAAAGTATCATCGCGACTTCAAGATGAAGAACAGCAATGACAGCGTTGTTCAATTTTCTTAACCTTACTATGTATTTATAGGGATTTTGTCCTATGTACATTTACTCCATATTCCCTTTTTTGTTCGTTTGAATATGAAAAAGAAAGGAAATTGGGTAAAGTCGAGGGGACAACATCCCAATTCCAGGCTAAAACGACCCAAACCAAGGTATTTAGGGGTCATCGTAAAGTCTTCAACACAGTGAGAAACCTCACACCCTATAGCATGCCCTAAATGACCCAAAAAGGGTAAAAAAGTGAATAAATCAATGGAAACAATAACCCGAATATCAAGAAACTTAAATTTTATTAGAAGACAAGAACAAGCCAATGACCAACATATTCCTGACTTGGGACAGGCGCAAAAATTGCGGTAGGGTTAAACTCGTTTTCTTGAATCCAAACCCTCCCCCTATGTGTGGTGAATGGCTAAAAAATAAACAACAAAAAGACTCACATTAAAAATCAAACTAGAAAAAAAGTCCAATTTATCAAGACGAGTACCCTTACAATGAAGTATATAAAACATGAAGACAATACACACGGGTACTGTCCTGACAAATGCTCGCGGTTACTGACAGCTAGCTAAGGACATAATTTCCGTTTACTGTGATATCAAGCCTTCTTACATATGAAACTTGAAATACTTCTAAATAGACTTCGTATAACAACATAATCAGTTATGAAAGAAGAACATGGTATTATGCAATACCATTTGACTTTGAATTAAATTTGGCAGATCTTATGTCAATGAAACTTTAAAGTATGAAGAAATGATGTTTTCTACCTATATAAACATTTCATTTTTGCATGTACATTTATCTCTTCACTGCCATTTATTTTAAAGGACATTGAAAGAAAATCCAATGACAAGTTTCAATTATAATGAGCTAAATGATTTGAAACACTTGGAAAAAGTGTAAGTATATATTTACAAATCAGAATCTGCTATTTCAGTCTTGTGATATTCTTTTTAAAATAGTGTCAAAATGATTAATTTCATCATTATAAAAGTATTAGATGGTAGGTCATGCAAAATGATTCACTTAGTATAGGAAGAGCAATAATAAGTGTTGAATGTTGGTTAATGTACAGAAGGAAACCTTTTTCAAATTTTCTGAAAGATTCAAAACACTAGAAAAGAACTGTAAATTTGCGAAAGACATATTGAAATAGAAACTTTGTCTACATCGTCACAGGCATTTTCGTAACGAATTTAGGTATTTTGTCAAACTAAAAGGCACGGGTTTGCAGTTTCAAAATTTAAATAAATAGATTTATAAATAATTTCGAGTGAACAAATTTAAATAAATAAATTCATAAATAATTTCGAGTGAATTGTCATCATTACAATAATAATCAAGGACGTATGACGAATTTTTCTTATTTTTTTCATGGTTGGGACTACACATTTCTACATTGCAATTACTAGCCAAAGACAGACATCGGAGTAAGTCAGAAATTAAAGAATTCTATGTATTTCAAATGCAAAATTGTCTTTAATCCACAGAGCTCTCCCAGCGATATGCAACTGCACTGACAACAAGTTGTCTTTGATACCATATCTGGAGAGTGTATCATATGAAGTAAAGATATTCATAAATATTACGGATTATACATCCCAGTGGAAACAACTGACCAACAACTGTTCATGTATGGTTATATTTAATATTAAAACAGATTTTTGTAAACTTCTTTCACTGATACGAGAAAGTACCTGGAACGACAGAAATAATTTTTGTCTCAACGCTTTCTACGCATCGTAACAATTAGGTCACAGACAACATAAATGTGCGACCTACATAGTTTAGAGATTAAATATTGTAATACCTACATCTTCTATCAGTTCTCTACTGTCAGAATTGAAATGAAATTTTGAAATAAATTCTTAAAATTATAAATGAAAAAGATTGGTTTTTAAGCACTTGCAATTTGTAAAAATCATTGGGTATTTTTGTGATCTGAATTGAACAACTTTTTAGCTAAAATGGAATTATTGTTACTTCAGTTATATATATGAATGATTAAAATATATGAAAACGTCTCAGGACATGTTGACATACAGTCGCTGAAAAGAAAAGAACCTATTAGTTTTAAATTTACAGAAACAGTGTTATCATGTTGATTTCTTTTTGACAATCCTGTTGTGTCCTCGTAAAGATCCTTGTTTTGAGAGAAGCTTTGAACCAAACTATTTATTTATATCTTTTTAAATGTACGAAGTATGAAAAAAGAGGGATAACAGGAAAAAACATGAAAAACACAACTAAGACAAAAGTCAGACGTATACAACGATTGACACTCGGGACAGCCGGACTAGGTACCGGCACTAGCGAAAGCCAGCGTTAGGGTTGAACCGGTTTATGGGTACCCTAAGAAACTTGAAATCCCCCGACCTTCATTAAATGTGCATGTGTATAAAAATAACAGTGCCCGTGCGTAAGCTATGAGGTAGCAAAAGGAAACATTGTGATTTCACTGCCCCATCGAGCTTTGTCAGTTAGGATAAGTCACAGGCACACCACACAATAGTGGTATTTTATTCAACATACCATTCATTGAGAAAGTATCTTCAAAGTATCTCAGTAATGGAACTTGTATGTATTGCTGAAGAATATTTAATAGATCTATGAGAATCTTTCAACATGCCAATTTTGTAACTTTTTAAAAATAAGCTTTTTAGCATATTGTTTCCATTATTGTTTGTACCTAATTAGTGATCAAATGTATTTAAGTATAATACTCTACTTTATGGTTGGAAGATCCTCTTTAACACTAACCAAATACAATTTTTTTTCGCTGGTAAATACTTTGGTTCTTTAACAGGAGACATACAGTAGGCACACCGTAGATGAATCGGCCTTATAGTCAAGTGTTTTCAATGAATATGAAAGAGGTGTTGTTACAAATATCGTTACAGTTTTTTTTTTTTTTTTGACTTTTATGTTTATTTGTAATTGCAGCACAATGGATGGATCACCCTTATTGTGATTTGTTGGGAACAGGTATGATTTAGTATTTTCCAGAGCCGTCATATTAAGCGTGTGTCTTAAGCATGAAATACCTACTCCATAGGGTACAATGCATACGAACATTATCTTTAACTGTTGTTCTTTTAATTGCGCCGACTGTTACCGCCTCTAGGAAAAAGAAGGAGGGTCAGGGCTACATTTTTGACACTGTCTGTCCATTGCATGTAATCCAAAATCCCGCACCCCCTCTGAATCCGTCTATGGCTTGAAAACAGTAGGTGATTAACGTCACCAACTGTATAAACAAAAATCACATCCTCGTGTGGGTATTTACTTTATGGCGCATCTGTAAAAATTTCGTTTTCAAATGTAAAATTTCCATTTTTAAATGTAAAATTTCCATCTTTAAATGTAAAAATTTCCATTTTTCACTGATTTTCCCCATTTTACCACGAATTACTTCCCTTTCCCGTAAATAATGTTGAATCCGAACACTTCGTAAAAATGTCTGTTAAAAGCATGGTAGATATACATTTTCTCATTGTAATCAATACATCTTATCATAAACTATATTTTTATTAAAATAGATAAAATTCTCATGGATAAAATGTTCATTTCTATAATGCTGAAAATTACCTTTCCATATTTTACCCGTGCATTCTATGTAAATTTAGTAGAAAATGGCTGCATGAAAATGACGAAACTTTGACCTCGATATAGAAAAACAAGAATTGTGACCCATCCTTTTTATTACAGATTTCGGGTTGGTAGGATTAGTTCTTCAACAGGGCGGGCTTATAGCAAATTTTCATTGGTATGAATATCAGTGTCTGCCTACCTTTAGTGTAGAAAAAAAACAGCGATAAAACAAAGTATGTTCAGTACTGCAAGGCTGTCAAGATTAATCCACGGCGGGATCCGCGGTAGTATTTCTTAGTTTAGTGAAGTTTAAAATGCTGCATTGTTACATATATCATTTTATAATATTTGTTTTACAGAGGAGTGGAGTGATTGGGAGAGATTAGTAGATTGTTCGTCATCTTGTGGTAAAGGGATACAGTTTTTGACCAGATTACGCTATGTAGAGTGCTATAGTGACTATGTTACTGAAGTGAAGACCTTGGAATGTTTTGGAACTAACTGCAGTAGGTGTTTGTAGTTATGGCATTACACGATCCTGACTTTTTTGATCACCCAGAAACTATTTGATTGATTATTTTGACAATAGGT
>MJUU01030492.1:265915-277716 GCA_002080025.1 Modiolus philippinarum
AACATTGCTGCGGAATACATCATGAATTACCTTTTGAAAATGACGATTACGATTACAGTGTGGGTAAGAACAAACCATAGAAACGGTAGAATTAGATTACATCGCAATACACAGAAAAGAGAGACGAATATCCAGTTGGTATTGTGCACATACGTGGAGCAGATCATGCTTACCCTTCCGGAGCATCTGATGATACCTCAGTTTTTATAGGGGTTCACACTGCTAGTGCTTTAGTTTTGTGACGTTCTTGTTCTTTTTTGTTTATTTGTTTTGTTTTTGTCATACTGTCTCAATTCGTGTTGCTGTGAATTGCCGTGATTTTGGATATATGATTTTAGAATTTCCCCTTTCCTCGTTCTTGCTTCGGTATTCGTTTGCCGATGTATACGTAAGAGAATTGCAATATGTTATTTTATTGGGAATAAAAATTAAAAATTTGGCTTGCACATTTCATTTTTATCATTTTTACGAAACCCGACTGTCACAATTAATGTCCAAAAGACGATAGCATATGAAATAAAACACGAAAACAACCAGGAAATATCCGCAAATAACCTACGTGATCGCTACGTTTTAATGTTTATGATGGGTCATAAATATTTTTTTTTCGTGGGGAAATCCTTCAGGTTTGCCAGTATTGCTCGTATTGCATGAACCAATCCCCGTTTACAAAAAACACCACATAGAAGTAATTATTATGGTAATATTTAGATCAGTTATATATATGTAACAATAATATGATAATCAATACATTTATTCTCAAATAATGAACAAAATAAGATATAATATCTGTATGTCTAGCAACGGATGACAGCGATTGTAAGAACAATTTGCACGTTAGATAACTTCGTCATACTTCATGGCCTCCTGGTGACTCCAAAATGAAGAACAAAAATTAAAGCGTTGTTCCATTTGCTTAATCTTACCATGTATTCTTAGGGATTTTGTCCCATGTACATTAATGTGTAATCTTACCATGCCTCTATATTTTTTGCATGTACATTTACTCCATATTCTTTTATTTGTTTTTGTTTCTGCATCTATAGAGTAATCACGAATGTGGCGATGTTCGCCATCTAGCACTCAATTACGCTCCAAAATGTCCTTGAAGCAGTCTTGAACTTACCATGAGGTATATGAGGTATATGTGATGATTATTGTTTAAGGCTTAACTTCACGGTGACTTCAAGAAGAACAACAGTAATAGCGCTGTTCCATTGCTTGTTTTATATGCATTTGTATAAACTTTGTCTAATGTGCATTTACTCCATATCCTTTCATTGTTTATTTAAGACTGGAGATTGTCTTTCATGCATTTCGGTTTATGTAACAATGTTCCTCGTACGAGAGTTGTATACTGTCTATATATTTCAGTTATAGTGTTTCTTGAGAAATATTGACAATTGAGTGTTTGTAATTTCCAAATGTTCTTCTGACCACTCTTTTATTGTCTGGAAATCTCAATATTTTAGCATGCTAAGATTTCTTACATGCTACTCTTTGAGTGTCCTCTTTTGTATATATGTTTAATTGTCTTCTTAAAGTCTTTTTATCGGACAAAGAATTACAGCGGTTGTCGTTTATGCTTGTTGATGATCCTGAATCCATGGAGTAGTAAAAACTGTAGGGATGTCAACGAGTATTCCAGTACTCGAGTATCGCTCGTAAGGTACGAATATCGAGTATCTAATTTGTACTCGAATAATCGGCTGTTTATCTGCCAGTCGTTTTGTTAACTGGACTGCCTCCGTATTTCAAAACATTACATTATAAAACATAATAAATTTGTTACTGTCCCCTAGGTAGACACAATTAAATAATAGATTATCTCCAGATATACTGAACATTTAAAGAAACGCACCACCAACGTGTAGTTCTACATGTACATTAAAATTCAAATGCAAATAAATCTCAAAATACTTGTTAGATCATATTGAAATTTGTACACGTGATTTCTGTAACAACAAAGACAAAATTCTGAAAAAAGTTTATTTCTTAATTCTCAATTTCATTTACTTAAACCAATTTTTTCACACAAAAATGAAAGAAAAAAATGATGAAAAACAATGAAAACTGTTTCCTTTGTCATATACCGTAAGTGTAAGACATGGGCAGAAATGACTCTTTGGTAGCTGTAAATAAAACAAATTCTAAACATGTCAATTCTTCGCAGACTTTTTTACGTAAAGCAAAATTGTTGCTGTTGCTTTGAAATGAAATTTCATTTGACAAAATTCGACTTGCCTGATATCGAATTTGAAATAAGATAGTACATACGACGAATCGATTTAACTAAAATATTTTGTAGCCGAACAGCAAGATTGCGACTCAATAATGTTTTCGAATAAATCGGCCGTTTGGTAACATTTCTAATAATTGAAAAAACAGAAAAATGTACTCTTTATATATGAATTTGTGACCAATAATTATTTTGACAGACATTGATTGATTTCAACAGTGTCTATCCAGGCATTGTATTGATTTAATGTTCATATAATCGTTAATTATGATTTAAACAATAAATAAGCGTGTAAATAAACAAGGTGTTGAAGACCACATAAAATATAATTTCGCTTTGATTGAACGCTGTTGAAATAAATCTTTGCTGTAATGCAAACAAACTCTGAAATGTGCCCTTTTAATGGCACACAAGCAATATTGTAGTTATGTTACATTGGAATGAACACTCCGTCTTAAGAATCCTGAAGTCTAGAAATTTTAATTTCAAAACACCACCGAGTACTCGAGTATACTCCAGTATTGCATCCGAGTACTTGAGTGGCATTTTTGACATATTTTGACATCCCTTATAAAAACATTGCTTACTAAAACCCATGCTAGGGACGTTGTTTTCCATAGCCTGCATTTACCATGTTTTTGTAGAGATAGCTTATCTAAGTACTTTAATTGTTTATATAATGAAATTATATTTTTATTAAGGTTCCAAGGTTATATCGGATAACTGGTATGAAAACATGAGATCAAACAAACAACTCAAGAAACAAATGAAAGATGAATTAGCCGCCATCAAGAAGGAACTTCTTGTAAACCGGGAAACAACAAATGCCGCTCTAAGAAGACGTATATCGACACGTGACTACCGAATGTCATCCACGGTAATGGGTGGCTTCGCAGCACTAACTGTTCTCGTACCTTTTGTTTTTGCTATTTGCTCAGATGTATTTGACTGTGGAGTTGTGCCTACAAAAAGAATAGGTGGAAGGGGACGTAGAAGAACTGGACCATCCATGCTGTATGTGGAAACAAGACGGTGACTTTAACAGATTTAGATATTACCACATTGATGTTACATTAATAGAAGTATGTTTTAATCTACGAAAACAAATCCTTAAACAGAAAAACTTGGTTTGAGGCTGGAGTATGAACACAAATACGACCCCTCGTACTTTTTAGAGTGTACATACATGTATATATTAAGTGTTGATGACTTTTCTATTTTTGATATTATAAAAAGGCTTTTATAAAATCAGACATATAACTGCATAATGAAAATGAGATATTAGAGAATGTCGAGAAGAAAGAACTATACTGAATTATTTTTATGGGGTGTCATGGTTGTATAGAATAGAGGTGCTCCTTGCTTAGCATCTCTGTATCAAGCCAGATACAGCCTGTTATGGTGTTCATGTGCTGCTTTATTGGTTAATGCCTTGGTAGTTGCCAGTTGCCTATTGTTCATCGTAACCCTGTACACATTGCCACCATTTCTCATTAAAAAGGGATCGAGTACAGCAAGATTCCCATCTGCAATGATAAAAATTAGAACAATATGGTTTATCATAAAATTTCAAATCAATGAAGGGATATGGAGTATGAAAGCACACGAGACAATGTCTCTACAAATACATGGTAAAAACACGCTTTTATTGTTTTATTGTTGTTCTTCACCTTGAAGTCACCATGTGGCCTTCAACAATGAGCTTTTCTCATACCTCACAGTATGTTCAAGACGGCGCCTAGCACCGGTTTTAGCGGAATTCATTGCTAGATGTCGAGCAATGCTACATCCGTGTTTATCAAACAACGGCAGTAGGATACCGAAGGAACGGAGAATTAGTATTTACAAAAATCAAAGTCCAAAGGCATGGCAAAAGCGAGAACAGAGAAAACAATGACGTAAGACAGCTACAAAGCACAGAAACGAAAAAAAAAACATTCACAACCAAGTCACCGACAGTGTGAACTCCCTTGACACTTAGAGTGACATCAGGTTCTCCGGAAGGGTAAGCATGTCCTGCCCTGTATACAGCGCAGGCCACACGGTCAGTGAGGCATATGTTTTGAAAGATCCGTTAGGTTACTGATTGGTTGTCATTTTCTAACACGGAGACAAAAGCAATTGAGAACCATGGTACGTGTAACTTCTCTAAATCTCAAATAGTACCAAGGTGAAATTTTGAAAAGCTTTTGTAATCACTTTAGTATTCAAACATGGACAAGAACAAATCGGTACCACAAACATTAATGACGAAGACAAAACTAAAATTTAACAAGACAACACAAAAAACTAAAACACTGACAGTGTGAACTCCCATAAAAACCGAGAGCGACATCAGGTGCTCCGGAAGAGTAAGCATGTCCTGTTCTGTTAACAGCACCCGTCACACTGTAAGTGAGTCAATCAAGGAAAAAGTCAAAATCTGTATAATCAAATCCGTGAAGACGTAAATCTAGCAGAATTTGTCCGCTTTCATTTGGGACACTGACACGTCATATCTTTCAATAATGTTATGGTGACGGCCATAGAATTTCTTCTTAGGGGATGAAATTAACACAGGCTGAACAAATCCCTGACTAAGGGGCTTTTGGGACAGTGTTTTTGCTCTGTTAAAGAAATCACTGTACAAACTACATGCTCGACAGTATCGAATCAACTGTGAAATGTAAACTCCATAGGCTGGAGAGGTAGGTATGTTGCTGCTAAGAAAGGGAAATTTTCACAATTTGGAAGTTAAAATCACCACGCTTGTCATATAGCTTAGATTACAAACGTCCATCTTCGTCAATATACAACAAGAGATCTAGGTACGAAGCTGAAGTAAGTGAGAACCAAACCGTCAATCTAAAAGCGAACAATCTAAGGACAATGGCAACACCAGAAACAAAAAAGGCAGAAAAAAACAGAGACACAACATGGGTAAGGGTATCAGTTGTTTCTTTAATTTCAAGCTCATTGGGATAGATCTGATGTAAATATTCCTTAAATTTTGGATTATTTAGAGAAAGAATATCGTCTATGTAGCGGAAGCTGAAATTAAAGGACTGAGCTAAATGTTGTTGTTTTCTTTGTGTAAGCCCTTGTAAAAACTTGGCCTCGTACGAGTAAAGGAAAATGTCAGCTAGAAGTGGCGCACAGTTAGTACAACATTTTGATTACGTCAGTTTCAGTGTACTTCTTATTTGAATCAGTGTTGGTTCTTAACAAAATATGTTTTGTCTCTTTCTACTACCAAAAAAGATGTATCTGCGTTCTCCATTTTTAGTGCAGAAACATTGATGTATTAAATCTGCAATTACTGTTTTCAGTCTATTTTGTGGCTTGTTTGTATAAAGAGTAGAAAAGTCAAACGTTTGAATGCTATGGCAATGAGTAAGACTGGTTGAGGATAACTGTAACTGAGATCTTTCGAATTTTTAAGAATCCACATTTGATTCACACCGCTCGTAGAGTAAGCTTTATAACAGTAACTTTTCAGGCCATTTTTGACTGCGGTCAACAAAGTAGTTAGGAGCTGAGAAAGAGGTTTAGTGGTGCATCTGGATGACCCCGCAATGAATCTCTGTTTGTATGGATTGTTATGAAGTTTTGGCACGCCGTAAATATAAGGGAGTTGATTGTTTTCATCATCGGCTCTGATGCCGAAGGATGCTAAAACTGAAGTGTGATTTTTAACAATCTCGTCCATCGATATTGTAGTAGGGGCATAAGTAGGGTTTCCAGATGAACTGTCGATGCCCATCTCCTTCACAAGGCAGTCAAGATAGTGTTTCTTACACACGAACAGTTTGTTGTTAGAAGCTTTGTCTGGAGGGACAACGACGTAATTTTCATGGAGGTTGGTCAGAGTGTTTGCCACGAGGGGATCTTCAAATATACTGGGATTTTTGGATTTCATCGTTAATTTCAAGCGCCGTATACGATTCACGATTAATGACTTTATGGACCTGATCCAGTCAGACAATGTCTTAACGTCCTCTCTTTCTTTCTTTGCCCTCTTCCTAGCATAGTCCTCAACTGCATCCATCAAAATCTTGAAGTTGTACTTCCAGTTGATGTGCTGGGTTCCCGGAATTAGATACCTTTTGAGAGGATATCTCGTAGCTTGATGTTGTCTACGAATTATAGGTCACCAGTTATAACGTGTCCAGCCGGACTATAATTGAATGGGGAAGAGGAGCAAGCGCAATCAGGCGGTTTGGATTTAAAAGCATCCATTTTGAAGTCACGCATGTCATGAATTATAACAAACATTTTGAGTTACAAAAAAATATATAAAATGCCAAAACTTGAAAGTATGATAGTGTATCCATATGAGAAATTATCTGAAGAACCAGTACACCATCACTGGAATGTATAGAGAGCATACATCTCTCACCTCCCAAGCATATCCCTCATTCTAAATATATTGACGGCTATCATTTTTTATATATCTTGACTAAATTTTGAACAATTTGTGTTTGTCATTTAGTATCTATCATAAGTTCATAATCATTATCTAAATAAAAGTAACATGGTCTCTCAGTTATCTGTAATATTATGGTTTCTTTTTTTCTTTAGACTTGGTATCACTGTTTTTCAATTTATGATTGAACGTATTAATAGTCTGTTCAAGTCCTAAGTGTCCAGACTGAGCTTTAAGTAATCTATCTAGTAGAAAATTACGTTCAGAAAAGCTTTCATTTTACACAACCTTTTTTTTATTTTGAGCTAATTCTTCCTTTTTTCAATTTTTGCACGAATTGTTCCATATCTCTGTATGCCTGTTCTTCAATTGGGGTATTTTCTATGAATTTTTGATTTTTTGTTTCGGTATGCTTTTACAAAGCTTCTTGCTGAATATTAATCGTTCCAGATTTTACAGTGCGTTTTTTGTGGAATTGAGAAAACTATTACATGCTTTTCTATTCCTTGAGTAACCTTTTTTCAAAACAACTAGCATGGAATGACAGATCACACATTGTTCATGACTGAACATTGATTTTACAGAATATGTTACTACAGGCATTACAGTAGCTTGTTTTCTCTTCAATAAGAAAAGACTATGCTATTGATATTTGGGTGTTCAAATTAACCAGACCTTTTTAATCCCGAAAATGCCCATCTGTCTTATCAACTTGTGTAATATACCATTTTTATATTTGATTGCGCAGAAAAGGAGTGGCTGAGACGTTGTGGTAGTTCCCATCATCACCCGACTGCTCCCCTGCTTCCTCGCTATGTACTTTGCAAGATTTACATATATATATATACAAGGTCGGATTTCAAGTGTTAAGGTGATTCGGTAGTATTCTGCTACTTTGATTTCATGTTTCATGCTTTGATAGGTATTTTTTATTAAAGAAATATACAAACATTTAAAATTTGGACAAATCTTTCAATTTTTTGCTTAAAACACAAACAATGGGCCTATTTCTCTTAGTTTAGTTATCATTTTTGACGAAAAAAAATCAGAATAGTATTTGTACTGTAAAATTCTATAAAATGAGAATTCAACAAGGGAGGTAAATTCAAAAACTATTTTACAAAGAAATCAACAGAAAATTCCATAATAAAGTCCGTGACCCCCATTTTTCTTCTTGTTTTTAGAAAAATCAATACAGGAGCTAGCAATATATAAAATCAATTAAAATTCTCATGGATGTATCTTGAATAATTTAAAGAAATGATAATTCTCCTTAACATTTCAACTTAAAAATCTCAATTNCTCCCCTGCTTCCTCGCTATGTACTTTGCAAGATTTACATATATATATATATATATATATATATATATATATATACAAGGTCGGATTGCAGGTGTTAAGGTGATTTGGTAGTATTCTGCTACTTTGTTTCATGCTTTGATAGGTATTTTTTATTAAAGAAATATACAAACATTTTAAAATTTGGACAAATCTTTCAATTTTTTGCTTAAAACACAAACAATGGGCCTATTTCTCTTAGTTTAGTTATCATTTTTAACGAAAAAAATCAGAATAGTATTTGTACTGTAAAATTCTATAAAATGAAAATTCAAACAAGGGAGGTAAATTCAAAAACTATTTTACAAAGAAATCAACAGAAAATTCCATAATAAAGTCCGTGACCCCCATTTTTCTTCTTGTTTTTAGAAAGTTCAATAATGGAGCTAGCAATATATAAAATCAATTAAAATTATCATGGATGTATCTTGAATAATTTAAAGAAATGATAATTCTCCTTAACATTTCAACTAAAAAATCTCAATTTCCGGCGAAAAGATTGTGAGCTTATATGGTCCGTGCCCCCAAATTTTTTGGGAGTTCATTTTTTGAAGTTTAATTCTGCGAACTATTGAAAAAAATAATAATGGATTTTGCTTATACCCCCGAATCACATTAATTTTCCACATCTATAATGCACCAATGACCATTATTACATCATACAACTTTTGTCATGCAGGATTTTTTGAATGAATGCACTTTAAATTATTTCAAGCTTCTCATTTTTTTTTGGGAGCGTCTCGCAAGAGCAGTCTCAACAGTTTTTGCTAGCTCTCTATCTAGGGCTTGAGTATCTATTTTTTCGTAAATTATTCGAGTATTATCAATAATACTTTTAGTTGTTGCAGGTATTTTTCTTCGTATTAACCCAATTTATTAACACACGACTTTTAGTTAGATAGGTATTTATTGCATACACAAGGCAAGGTGTATAAATTCGGTATATATATTTATTCTCATTTTCCTTTCCAGTTTTAGAAATGGTTTTACTATATATATCCAATTTGTCTAGGTACTCAGAGTATTTGTCACAAGCATGTGTAAAGAGTTCAAAAGTTGTGGAATCTAACTAAACAGTTATATCACATCTGGTGCAGCAGAACACCACTACATCTCGCTTCGTACATTGCACCTGTTATATGAGTGGCCGTTCATGTCATTGGAGTTCTTTTTAGCGCATAAGTATAAGTTGCGCGCTATATTGCTACTTGTACGCGTAAATACAAACAATAATGCGCGCAAATAGAACTTAATCGCGCGCAAGTAGATATCAATAGCTTGCTGTAATTTCTGATATACAACCGTCTGTATTAACAGCCGCAAGAAATTAAACAGCGGGTAAATTGTTTAATATCCCGCGCAAATTTTAACTTGATGTACCTTACTTTTTGGCCGATCAAACGGAACGTTTTATGCAGTGCATCTGATTCTCGAATACCAAAATATTCCGAGTATGATTCTTGTGGCGGGAATAATCATTGCACGGAAAAGAATTCATATGCTTAAACAACGTCTAATTTCATTTACTATCGCGTGCAAATTTTAAACGTTTGCGCGTGAATGCAAACAAATAGCGCAAATAATATTAAATTGCTCGCAAGAAGAATAAATTACGTGCTATAATTTTTTGATATACAACCGTCTGTATTTACTGCTGCACGAGTGTAAAGAGTGTGTGTTTTAATTCAATATCGCGCGTATATTTTTAACTTTTACGCTTAAATGCCAACAAATAGCGCGCAAATAATCCTAAATTGCGCGCAAGTTAAATAAATGGCGTGCAATAATTTATGATATGAACAGCTGCACGAGTTTTAATATCATGTAGATAAATTTAATATCGCGCGCAAATTTTTAACTTCTACGCATAAATACAAACAAAGACCGCGCAAATAATCCTAAATTGCGCACAAGTAGAATAAATGGCGTGCTATAATTTCTTATTTGTAACTGTATGTGTTAACAGCTGTATGAGTTTAATAAGTGTGTAAATAAATTTAATATAGCACGCAGATTTTTAACTTTTACGCGTAAATGCAACAAATAGCGCGCAAATAATCCTAAATTGCGCGCAAATTAAATAAATGGCGTGCAATAATTTTTGATACGAACAGCTGCACGATTTAAATATCATGTAGATAAATTTAATATCGCGCGCAATTTGTTTTACTACTACGCGTAAATGCAAACAAAGACCGCGCAAATAATCTTAAATTGCGCGTAAGTAGAATAAATGGCGTGCTATAATTTCTTTTATATAACTGTATGCATTTACAGCTGTATGAGTTTAATAAGCGTGTAAATAGATTTCATATAGCAAGCAAATTTTTAAATTTTACGCGTAAATGCAAACAAATAGCGCGCAAATAATCCTAACTTGCGCGCAAATTAAATAAATGGCGTGCAATAATTTATGATATGAACAGCTGCACGAGTTTAAATATCAGGTAGATAAATTTAATATCGCGCGCAAATTTATATTTTACGCGTAAATGCAAACAAATAGCGCGCAAATAATCCTAAAGAATTTCTGATATACATCCGTCTGTATTAACAGCTGTACGAGTTAAATAGCGTGCAAATAGTTTAATATCGCGCGCAAATTTTTAACTTTAACACGTAAATACAGCCAAATAATGTACAAGTTGTCTTAAATTGCTTGCAAGTAAATATCTAATCGGCACGTTTTAAAGGAAACGAGGCATATCGAATGGAAGCACCCAAATTCTTATTAATTTAAGCAAGTGCAAGGAAAACCACTATCTATTTTTAGATAAATTGCCTACTGAAAATATTAGATCAATTAAAATTAATGGACAAAAATATAACGGGTCCTTTGTTCATTGAAATAAATAAAATACGTAATTATACAATTACGACACCCAAATAGTTTGGTATAGATTGATTTTGTTACAATAAACTGGTGTATGGTACAATCCCGAGGGTACAACTATGTATATAAAAAGATAAGTATCATACAAAAGCGGAGATCACTGATGAGGAATAAGAACCTCCGCTGAGAAAAAAAAAAGAATAAGGGTCGAAACACCGATTTTCATTTGCAACAACTTAAGGTAGATGGGAACTCCAAATTTTTTTCCATAGATTTTTTTTTAGTTTTGCAGGAAAGTTTCCTTATTATATAAGCTTTTAAATAAAATAATAAAAAAGGGGGGTCACCGTGCTTGTTTTTAAAATAACTTATATCAAAATAATCAAATATTTCTAATGAATATATAGGGAATATCGGGTATATTGTTGATTTCTTTAAAACTCTACCATTTTTTTTCTTCTTTACTCATGTGTTAGCCCTTTGAACATTCTTTTAAAAAATATAAAGAAAAATGGGGGTCACCGACTTTGTTTTCCATATAATTTGTAAAAGGCGAATTTTCATAGTGAATTCTATGTAAAATATTTTATCAGATTATCTCCCTTTTTCAAAAATTGTCTTTTAATTTATTTAATTATCAAGTCACCATTCATCGTCTTATAAGATAAAGACATGTGAAATCAAGTCCATGTAGGTCCTTTGCATTTTGTATTATGGATATAATATTGATTGGTTCATTACATATAAAAATATTTGAATATTTAAAAAGCAGATAATACCATAACAGCATAAATAACAGATTCAAAATGGCGGAAGACTACCGATCTATCTTAACATCATATTCTGACGAATGCACAGTAGTAGTAAATGCTGTTCAAAATAATCCTTCATATATCTGAAATAAAATTAAGTTTACAAACGATAACTGTAAGCCAAATAAAGATCCATACAGTATGCTAAAGTAGTCGACCAAGACCCACATGTCA
>MJUU01030493.1:0-14702 GCA_002080025.1 Modiolus philippinarum
TGGATTTTGATGGGGTTTGTTTCAGTGTGCTCCTGAGGAAATTTCCAACCTGAGGTATGCCAACAGATTTCATGTAGCATGTACCGCTCACGAGATAAATTGGGCCCAACAGGGGCTAATCTCAAAAAAAAAAAAAAATTTTATTTTAAGTCCGATTTTGATGCAGTTTTTTTCAATGGATTCCTTGTGAAAATTAATATGACACTCAGCTATTAGATTTTTGGTAACTTGTTTCCTTTTCCAGCTATGAGGGGCTGAAGGGGCCAAAATTGCGAATTTGCAGATTATGTAGAATTTTTATTTTTCATCGGATTTCAATGGGATTTTTTTCTTTGGATTCCCCTTGATCTAAGCTTTCAGTGGATGTCAATGGATTTGGCGTAGCTCTTACTGTTTCCAAGCTACTAGGGATCAAAGGGGCCAAAATTGCAAATTTTCTAAATATGTCAAATTTTTATTTTTCATCGGATTTCGATGGGATTTTTTTCTTTGGATTCCCCTTGATCTAAGTTTTCAGTAATTATCAACAGATTTGGCGTAGCTCTTACCGTTTCTGAGCTACAAGGGGTCAAAGGGGCCAAAATTGCAATTTTTCTAAATATATCAAATCTTTATTTTTCATCGGATTTCGATGGGATTTTTTCTTTGGATTCCTCTTGATCTAAGCTTTCAGTAGTATGCCAAAGGATTTTTGGGTAGCTCTTACCTTTTCTGAGCTACAAAGGGTAAAAGGGGCTAAAATTGCAATTTTTCTAAATATGTCAAATCTTTATTTTTCATCAGATTTCGATGGATTTTTTTTTTATTTCTAAATGTTCTATGGATGTAAAGTGTTAGTTGATAGTAACATATTTTGCATAGCTCTTACAGTTTTTTTTATCAGTAAGTGATCAAAAGGGTTGATTTTTTCCATAGTATGTTTCCAGCTAATAACTGTGTCAAGCTTCTTTTTGTGTCCATCTAATTATTGTGTCAAGCTCTTTACTGTGTCCACATTCACTTTGAACTACTTTTGTTGAAATTTCAGTGGTTGACATGCTGCGGTCGTATCATGCTGCGCTCAGCGTAGCCCTTTATTTTTTTATTTCAATACTCCAGGATACTTATCTATAAATACTAATTATATATTTAAATTCTTATTAATCATGTTAATTACCTCATTTTGATTATTATTCTACAATGTTGGGGAAATTTTCATTCTAATATACATGTAACTTTTTGCTGATTTTAGGATTTCATTAGCTTTTAAGCCCATTTCATTACTATTACTCCGAATTTCACAAAATGAAATAACATATTAGAATAAAAAAGACTATATATTTCATGTATATCCGTTGATAAAAATTTACGTATTTTCTATGCAAATTGATTCTATTTGAGACTTGCCGAGATACTTAACGGTATGATCTGTCCTTGTGAAACTACTACCAATAACAAGACCCGGTATTTTTTCAGTTGCCACTTGTTCAAAACTTTTATTAAGAATTGATCGAATGCATTATTTTGTAGTTTAATTGGAGTGTAAAATCGTGGACTGTAGCACATTTTGAATGAAGCGCGCTAGCTTAAACCAGGAACGGTTTAAATGTACTTGGTATCAGAGTTCATGAACGATGTCCAGGTTATTTCTCGGATTTTTTTATAACAGATTATAAGAGTGTTATTTAGGTATGCCATGCTTCTTTGTATTGTAATAGAAATGTGAAAAATTTTCTTTTTCCTTCTACAATGTTCTATAGATACTCATAATAAAACTGAAATAGAATTATCATCACATAAAATAAACGGCGACCATTGATTAAAAAATTATTATATTATATGCACTTTACACATGAATGAATTTGTTAAAAAAAATGGTTACAGTCCATTCTGTTTACTGACATGTTGCTGTGCAATGAGGTGACCTTAGCAGGCTGTGGTTGCTTTCTATGTCCCAGTTTACCAAAGTGTTTTTAATAAAAACTTTTTTTCAGAGTATGAAAACTGGTATTAGACATGTTAAATATGAAAGTTTGGTTTAAATGTTTTTTTGTTTAATTTTATTCATTTCATTGCACATGTTTCTTGAAGACAGTTCACTTTATAATAATCCATGTTACAATGTATATTATGTAAATATTTATTAAATTTATTATCAGTAATTCTTTTTATGATATTTTTCAGTGCCATCAACACATCTACAGAAGTGGACTGTTACAATGAGGACTACTTTGATGCCATGGGTTTTATCTAGTACAATAGTACTTTTTGTATTGTTTTTTACTGTAACTAAACATAGTTCTATTATGACTGACCTTGAGCGACAAAGGGCACAGATAATATCAATGCAAAATATGGCTATTGAAAAAAAGTCGCCAGAAGTAAAGGTCAAAAAGATTGCAGATAGAGAAACCATAGTCCCCCTTAAAGGTAGTTTTGATGAAGACAGAAAATTTGTAGTTTCTCCACAAGACTTCAAACCAGATTTATTTAAGCAAGAAACGGAGGTAGAATTTGATTACAAGACCAAACTACAGAGTCTTATTGATCAGAAGGTACCTGCTGATTATCCAAATTTGGTGAAGATAATCAGGAACTACTATATACAACAGCCGTCTACAGAACCATATAATCTAGATAATCCACAACGACTAAAATTTTCTCATGGTCAGACACCATTTGTTGACAGCAGACTTAACTATATGGTAAGATTCGTGTTATATACATATAGAAATTCATAATCAAACATCAATGTCATTAGTACCAAGCAAACTATTTCTGTACAATTTCAAAAATTCTTTCAAAAACCTTGATGTCAAAATAAAGAAGATTTATTTTTTATTAATCAATCGAGTTCTTTTCATATGCACTTTAAATGGCTGATTTTTTATACATGTATTTTAATCCATCATTGCAATTGGGACACCATTAAATGTCGGATTATTACAGTTAACATGTAGATTGTATTAGGAAAAGAAAACTAAATGAAAATGTGGTCTATTCAAGTTTTATTTCTTATTGTTGTGATCCCAATACATCCTTAACTCTGGATTAATCATGTTAATAAGTTTCTATGTCATGTGTATGTGTTGTATTTACACTGGAACTTACACAGCATAGACATGGTAGAAACAACTACAATTAGGAATGTACATTTTGTACATCCACAATACCTAAGACAATTTCATGAATTTTCTGACACAAAGATATTTTTATTTGCTCATTGTGTAATTGGTTGACAATTGAATGGTTCATACCCCCAACATTTGTAATGTAATCATTTACTGAAAAATCATTTAATATCTGAATGTTACACCATTTATTTATAAATGAAAATAATAATAATTTCTAGCTATGAATTTGTTTTTTTTTAACAAATTTCACCAAGGGAGTTAAAGAATATGGAAACTTACAAAAAAATGAATATTTTGAAAAATCTTTGTTGTTGTTTGTTTTTTTAAAGCAATATTTATAAATGGAAGAAAATAGATGATAAGATTTAAGATAAGATTGTTTATGTATTTTTTTAATTTTTAGGATGTGTACAATATGAGGTAAAATTGCATTTTATGTAATCAAGCTAATATAGATGTGATTGACAGGTTGCATGATAATTAATGATTGATCCTAATCATATATAATGTGTATTGGAAGCTTGTAATTTATATACCCACCAATAGAAATATACCACAATTAATTAGTAAACATTAAATGGATTTACACTAGTTGTTACAGGCACTAACCCTATGTAGAAAAAAATTATTATGTTTGAACAATGATTTTGATTGGATGATGTCAATTGTCTGTCGAGAACAATAGCAACATAATGGTGCAGATGCATACCAAACTTCCAGTAAATTAAAACATCAGTTCTCTAGTGCCAGAAAACTCTATTTGTGGCTACAATATTAATTGTTTACCACTAGATCCTAAAATACAATATAGTTATAAATCTCTGAATTTTTCATGTTTAATAGGACAGAAATCATGGAAATAAAAAGAAAACAGAAAAGGACAAATTCATTTACATGTCAGTTGTATAAAATGCAGCTAAGGCCACATCAAGTTAATCAGTAGAATCTCATCTTAGGTCACTAAAATTAATTGAGTGGGTGGAATGCTTATTTCTTTTTAAGGGAGTATGAGTGTCAGCAATTTTGTAATTATAAAATGATGACCTTTTGTTTTGAAGACATTTGCCAACAGAACAACATGAGTAAAAACTTTTGAAAATCCGTTGAAGAATTTTTGAGATATAAGACGTCAAAATTTTGGTGGGAAACAGTTCTCTCTAGAGTTTTCTTTCAATTTCTATTAGCTGTTTATATGACTTAAAATTTATATGAAAATATAATTGGAAATTTATAAAATTTCAGACATTGTCTAATTCATGCGTTCAAAAGTGACCTATGACCACGAAAATATGATACATGTGCAAAAGAATTTAGCCCTATTTAAATGGATAAAACCCGAGGATATTGAATGCTTCTGAAATCTGACGTTCATACTCCCTTAAGACTGGACTTTAAAATCAAACAAGATTTTAAGATTATGAACATTGAGGTCTTTATTACCAATCTAACATGGTATATGTATTAATTGTACCAAACTGATTAATTATGGTATATTTCTAGTTATGCATGATATTACCATTCTATATACATTGCTATTATGGTCTATGATCTATGAATAATTCCTTTGGATATCCTTTGAACAGAGCTTATGCTTGTTACTACTAATATACAATGATATACCTGCCTTCATCATGTTGTAGCACACTTGCTTTATACTAGTACATTAATGTGATCTATTAGCATTGCAGTTGAGGGTGATGGGAAAAGAGTCAGGCTTCTGTGCCTCCAATTCATATTAATCCAAATTGGAAAGTGTAATCTTTTGTTAAGGCACATGTAATTACATTAACCATAAATGAATACATTGATTTCCTAAGTACAGAAATAAGATTTCAAATCTTTTGTTATTAAAGGATTGTTTCAAAGTGATTGGAAGTAGGAATGGTTCTGGGATATATTTGCATGATTAATTGATCAAGTTAAAAGACACATTTATTTATATCTTTGTGGGATGTACACATGCTTTATTAGAAAATAAAATCGGACACAGCATTGTAAATTTGAAAAAGTGTTTGGTGATTTACCAAATTTTCCAAGATTTCCATATATTGTTACAGCAACAAATTGTATTCATAAAATATGTTTCTCATTATAATTTAAAATTTGTTAAAACACGAACATCACAATACATGTTGTAGCTTCTAAATATTCAGGTAAATTGCATAAAATCTTGCATTTATAGAGGAAATAGTGCAAACCTGTTTTTTTGGCATTTAAAATATGCATGCAACTTATGTTCAAAAACATGCATGTGCAGTAGGTTGAGGACACATATAAAACATATGTACAAACCTATATTGAACATGTTGAACACATGACAAATGTACATAAAACATATGCTTTCTGTTCAATGTGTGTAAAATATTCATTAGGTATGCACACGTTACACTTGAATAACATTTTAATTAATATGTTTTACTCCTGTTGCACTATTTCCTTAGTAACATTACTGACACTGAAACCACTATTTATTTAGGTATATAATTATAAGAGTTTTAACGATTTCTGAACAAAACTTTCTTTGACTTTATACCATTTTCAGTATTTTGTTTATTATGTTTACCAAGAAGAAACCAGTTGGAAAAGTTGCAAAAGACACTGAACATGAAATAGTATTGAACAGCAACATTTCTAACAGCATCATATTATTAATGAACATAAAAAGGAATATAATGTAAATGTGCAATAAAATCCCTACAAATACATGGTAAGATTAAAATGGAACAATACTTTTATTGTTGTTCTTCTCTGTTTGGTATTGATTTTGCCATTTATCTGGACTTTGATTTTCTTTATTTATCTTTTGTTTCAACTCTTTGGTATTCTACTGTATTTAAATGTGGTTAAGAACAATTACATCGCTATTCTTTATAGGAAGGTGGATTCTATGTGGAATGTGGAGCTTTAAATGGAGAGAAAGGATCAAATTCTCTGTTTTTTGAAAGAGTGAGGAAATGGAATGGCTTACTTATAGAAGGAGATCCATCTAATTATGCAGAATTAAAGAAGAGACACAGAAAAGCTTTTTCTATAAATGCATGTCTCAGTCCAAGGAAGACAGCAGCTAAGGTATAAAATTACAGTTATGATCATGATGATAATTCTATGTATGGAATATGTTGAAGCTGAGCTTATCATTGTCAGAAATCAGTATCAAGTGAGCCTGTTAGGGCTTTTTTGAGCTATTGCCATCACTTGGCTTGGGCATAGTTGTGCATAGTTGTAGTCCGTCGGCCTTGATTTAAAAAAAAAAACTCATATCCTCTGAAACCTTCCGAGTCAATACTTACCATACTTGGTCAGAATCATCACAATGGTATCCACTTTGATTCTTTCTCTCTCAACACTAAGTATTTTCCTGTCGGGACACTTCTAAATGCTGAAGTTCACCGAAAAATTTTCAGTATTCTTTTGAAGGAAACACACAGATTACCGTGTCATTAATTGCTCTGAAAAAAAAATCCTCCCAACTCCTTGAAATTTATTACTTGTGTTCCGTTAATCTCTTAAGCTTGCTGATAAGCACAGTCTTTAATTACAAGTCATAACAAATCATCAATAAAGTTTAAATAAAAATTATATCTTTTCTAAAGGTAGTAATTAGATGTAAAGAAATAAATTTGTTTTTAAAATAACTTGAAGAGGATATGAAAATCCCAATTGATTCTACTGATCCATGCCATGTGATCCACATGCTTGGGTAAACAAAATTTGCTTCTTCTTTTTATGTACGAAACGGTCTATGAAGTTAAGAGAATAAAGGAATCATATAAAAAAGATACATTTCGTTCATAAAAATTATGTATATCTCATTTCGTCAGATTCTATTTTAAGACATTTAACTGGTGGGGATACTTGATTCGCTATAAACAGGATTTTCGGAAAATCTTGAAATTTTTAGAAGGACATACACTGTAATCATATTTTAGAGGTTTGCAAAAGCATTTTGTTTCATACATAGATGAGACCAACTTGTTTTGTTTAGAAAGCATGAAGTGAAATGACTGAAAACCCAATATGTTTGATATGTTGGAAGAAACATTTAATTTTAGGCAGCAATAATTACATTCATTCTGCTTCATAAAGAAATCGCCGTATTTGATTGGCTGCGAGTACTTCTGATCATTTCCGCCGCTGTGTTTTATCAGTCAATAAAACTTCATCAGCACGTGACTCCTTGACAACGACAAAAGTTAACAAAGACAGCAGAATAATCTAGTCAAAGAAATGATGCACCATCCACGATTTTCATTAGATATCATGCGTGAACACTTGCAGTCTATTAATGGAATGAAAATTATAAGTATTGAATGCAATATTTTGTAGTTTTATTGTCTTGTAAAAGCGTGGACCGTAGCACATTTTTCACATTCAAAATGTGCTACGGTCCACGCTTTTACACTCCAATAAAACTACAAAATATTGCATTCAATTCTTAAATACAAGTAAACTATGTTTTCAAATGTTTTGGCACCCGGCAGTTATCAAAATGTTACTCTTTAAAATGTATTTTTAAGAAAATGATTTGTCATTCCCAGCGATGATCTTGAAATTTCTACAACCCTAACAATATTGACTTTACTTGTCAATTATTGATTTTGACCGCGGAACAGGTTATCAACATGCATAGGTTTTATTGCCCTCAACAACAATAAAACCAGCTGTTTTGAGATTAGAGATTGGGAGTAAATTTCGAGACTAATCTGAAATTAACTGCGGCACACTGTGTTACACCGTAATCTGTGATAAGAGAGAGAATCAAGTCTTGTTGAGCTAACTGTAGGGATGACTTGCTTTTTTTGCAAATAATTCAAAAATCATTTAGGATAATAAAAATTTTGATGGGTCGAAGGTGAGCATTGATGAGATCTACCTGTCCTGAAATGTTCAAGAAAATCTTATAACCTGTCTTTGAGTTATTGCCCCTTTCATTAAAATTTTCAATTTTTGGGGTATTTTCGTCTTATTTATTGAAAATGACAGAAGATAGAGATGAAGTTGAAATAACGAAAATGTTCACATAGTCAGATCCATCTAATTATGCAGAATTAAAAAAAGGATACAGGAAAGCTTTTTAGATTAGACAGGACCCTACAGGAAAATCATTCAAAGATCTTGTCCTCTGAAAATGCTTGAACAAATTCTGATAAATTTTGAACACAATAGTCCTTGGATTGTCCCTTTTAAAGTGTTGGATTTTTTACTTCATAATTCATCCATGATTGCTGCAAGGAAGGACAATTGTTTTCATCATAGGACCTTCCTCTGAAACTGCTTGAACAATTGTGAATAAATTTAGACAAAACAGTCCATGGGTGATCCCTTTCAAAGATTTTGATTTTCATGTTTATACCTCATCCAATTTTTATATAGAAAAAAATTTTTAAAAAATAAAAAAAAAAAAAAAAAAAAAAACAACATTTCTTTTGTATCATAATCGGCTATCCAGATATCTTAGACCAAACACAATACAAAATGTTGCGGTCTTTGTACATACTGTCAATTATGTTTTGACTTATGTTGACATCTCTGGCAATGCTTTATATGTTCAGCGACTATATACCAATCATGTTTGTATGGATAAAGCATTAAACTTACTCAATAAGAATGGCAGCAGTATAAACCTTGCTAACTCGACAATAATGCAAGTATGTTCAAAAAGAACATGAAAGACCACCGCAAAATTCAAAGAAAAAAATCTACTGCAAGATACAATTATATCAAAGTTATCTGATCAATATGTTTTGCATTTAAAAATAAAAATTGAAGCCGTCATTAACAAATTATTTATCAGAGGAGTGAACATTCGTCGTAATGACTTTATGCAACATTTTTAAATTTGAGCAAAAGCAAGGACTGAAATATAGATTTAAATTAAATATCTGTGTTAAAACATGTTCACATCTTCCATAATTACAAAAATTGATTTATGTTATTATCAATATCATACTTAGAACTTATCACTGAGCCTGACCCCATTGACCTGTTGACACTCTCCAAAATATATCAGTCATCTCAAATAGGATGGTGATTGCTATGAGTTACTACAACAGTTGGCTCTAGATTTTTATCCCCTCGCCCAAGGGAGTTGGGGAGGGATATAGCATCTCACCATCCATCTATCCATCCGTCCGTTTGTCCCACCTCAGGTTAACGTTTACGTTAAGGTACATAACTGAGAAAATACATGTGGCACATCAATCATATTTTGGTCAGCGGATGTGTCTTGGAGAGTGATGCTGCTTCAGATGGTAATTGGGTCAATCTGACCTACATACATTTCATGCTTCAATGACTCCGGTTAAAGTTTGCGTTAAGGTTCATATCTATATCTGAGAAACAACATGTGGCACACCAATATTCTTTGGTCAGCAGATGCGTCTTGGAGAGTGATGCTGCTTCAAATGATAATTGGGTCACTCTGACTTTCATTTTATGCTTCAATGACTAAGGCTAAAGTTTGCATTAAGGTTCATATCTGAGAAACTACATGTGGCACATCAATCATCTTTGGTCAGCGGATGCGTCTTGGACAGTGATGCTGCTTCAGATGATAATTTGGTCACTGTGACCTATATTTTATGCTTCAATGACTCAGGTTGAAGTTTGTGTTATCGTTCATATCTGAGTTACTACATGTGGAACATCAATCACCTTTGGTCAGTGCATGTGTCTTGGAGAATGATGCTGCTTCAGAGGATAATTGGGTCACTTTGACCTACATTTTATGCTTCAATGACTTCAGTTAAAGTTTGTGTTAAGGTTCATATCTGAGAAACTACATTTGGTACATCAATCATCTTTGGTCAGTGGATGCGTCTTTGGGAGTGATGCTGCTCCAGATGATAATTGGGTCACTCTGACCTACATTTTATGCTTCAATGACTCTGGTTAAAGTTTGTGTGAAGGTACTACATGTGTCAAATCAATCATCTTTGATCAGTTGATGCATCTTGGAAAGTGTTGTTGCTTATGTTACTTCAGATGATAATTGGGTCACTTTGACCTACATTTTACACTTGGCTGACTTTAGTTAAAGTTTCGATTAATGTTTATATCTGAGATACTACATATTACACATCAATGATCTTAATGTGCAGTGGATATACCTTCAACATTCATACATCTTTAGATTTGATTAGGGTTATTTTTTCTTGACAGCGGGCGAGGGGATTAGCTGTCATTTGCGACTGCTCCCACTTCTAGTTTAGTATATTGTACCAGAGTCTATATGTGCATTTGGCTACTGTATATCTGTTCGTGATGGAGAAACAGTTCAGGTAGACCTAGGGTATGGGAGATAACTATGTTTTGCATTAATCCATAAAACACAATGAACAAGAAATTCAATGTTGTAATATTATTTTGACACCTGCAAATAGATGTTCATTTTCTCAGGAAAATAATCACCCTACATTCAGTAGTTTGTAACCAATGCATTAACTCTGCATTTTTTACATTGATTTCTAAACAACTTTTTGTTATTATAGGTAAATTTTAATAAGGCGTTTAACATGGGACGTGCAATACATAATGAAGAGGCAGAGAGATGGATGAGACAGGTCAGAATGAAGAAGGATATGGTAGAAATTGAATGTTTTCCTCTCTACTCCATGATGCTGGCATTGAATCGTACAACAATTGACTTTTTTAGTCTAGATGTTGAGGGAGATGAATACAGCATCCTCCAGACCATTCCTTTCGACAAGTTAGACATTAAAATGATGACTGTGGAATACGCCCATGGTGGATCAAGTGGACATCAAATACAGAGGTTCCTTCAGGGAAAAGGTTATGAGGTCTTACTTAAAATGGCAAAAGATGACTGGGGAGTTAATGATTTATTGTTTAGAAAGAAAGGTTTGACTCATTAGATCAAAACGAAATGTTAGTATTTTTGTCATTAACAATATACAAAGTATAGAGGTTCTAATGAGAAATAGCAGATGGATAAAACTGCAGGTCTTCTGATGTATAATACCAGCACATTTGTTTTGTGGTATTGGTCTGTAGTCTATAATAGATGAAATTGAGTTTTAGTTTGTTTGCCTTACATCTCAAACTTGTTTATCCTACATAAATATAGACATAAACAGTCTTATTAAATTATGAAATGCAGAACCAAAATTTTATAGATGTTTTGTAATTTTATTAGCACTGGATTGATGCCTCTGCTGGTGGACAATTATTATGGAGGATATTTCAAGCTTAGTTGTCATGTACTCCAGTGCTTTTGTTGCCTTTTTTAAAAACTGCCTGCGCCTTTTTGATTGGGAAAATATAGCGGAATTTTCGATAAATTGGGAAATTAATTTTGAACATTAAATATATACTGTAAAATCATTCCATGACACCATAAAGGGTTTTCAGGATTGGACACTTCAAGATATGCATGCAAAAAATTATATTTACTACAAATAACAGAACAGTTTGATGATTTGGAAGAATTTAATATGCGATCTCACTCCTTTTGGGAATTTTGTCAAAACAATTGGGAAGAAAAAAAGGTAGTTGTGCTCACATTTGGGAAAATTTTCCATGGGAAACAGCCTTTATAAGGTAGTAAAACAAGGCGTACAAAATCACTGTACTCTGTTACTAGCCCAGAAAGTATCATTTGAAAGTTCCAATATATAAAGCATAAGAATTCTTACAAAAGTAAGTATCATGTCCCCCATGCAAAGCTCTGACCTTTGGTGTTATTGGTGTTAATTTTAGACGTGCTGTTGTTCTAAATGTTTGTTTACTATTTAGATTTAGATTGAAATTAACATATTTATACCCTCAGCTTTAGCAGGGGTTATATAGTGATCATAGTGTATGTCTGTCTGTTCATCCTTTTGTCTGTCCCAAGTTAGGTTTACCCTCCGGTTGAAGTTTTTTATGCCCCGGATTTTTAGATCGGGGGCATATTGTTTTTGTCCTGTCTGTCTGTATGTCTGTCTGTCTGTCCGTAACTTTAACCTGGCTCATAACTTTTAAACCAGATGTGATAGGACCTTCATATTTAGTATGTGTATTGATCATGTGAAGCTGAACACCATTATGCAAATTTCACTAAGGTCAGGCCAAAGGTCAAGGTCACAGAGGTCAAAAGGTCAAAATCTAGATTTTGCTATAACTCGTTATTTACAATTGCTAGAGGCTTGATATTCCATATGTGAATAGATCTAACAAAGCTTAATACAAATCTACCAAAAAAATTGGGTCAGGTCAAAGGTCAAGGTCACCGAGTGCAAAATTGAAAACTTTAACAAAAACTTTAACATTGCCTATTACTTTGAAACCAGATGTGATAGGACCTTCATATTTGGTATGTGTATTGATCATGTGAAGCTGAACACCATTATGCAAATTTCACTAAGGTCAGGTCAAAGGTAAAGGTCACAGAGGTCAAAAGGTCAAAATATAGATTTTGCTTTAGCTCGTTAATTACAATTGCTAGACTATTAGCTATATGTGGCTTTGACCTATACATTAAGCTTCAGTGACTTTGGTTTTTTGCATTAAAGTCCATTCTTCTCTCAACAGCTACACTTAATAGGACAATGATATTTCATCAAATTAATTGCCTTGATGAGTACTACCCAAATCAATGACAATAAGGTTGCTTTGACCTACATTTTACGTTTCAGTGACTTTGGTTAAATTTTGCATTAAAGTCCATTTCTTAACAACAACACATTATAGGACAATGATATTACATCAAATTATTTTTTGTGGATTTGTTAAATCCTTATACTTTCATTTTGTTGAATTGCAACTTAAACAATACATGATATTTGTTCTGTTTACAAAGATTTCTTGTATGTAAAGTAATAGCAATACAAAAATATCTGCAACTGTCTTAATGAACTTTGTATTTGTGTGTTTGTGTTTGTGTGTGTGTGTGTGTGTGTCATTAATGTTTTAAAGTAAGTGAGAACCGAACTGTCAGTTAAATTTAGATCTAGTCCAATTAATTGACAGAAATATATTTTGTTGCGTCAATGTAGACTTGGTTAAAATTTGAAAATTTATTGCATATTTGGCCTTTACATAATGTATTGGAAATTATTTAAATGGCTGGTTAAATTCAAATTAAACACAGACAGTTGGCAGACATTGAATCACCTGTTCTACAATACTATACGTGCATTATAATTCAAAGAAAACTACCTTATTTATCTCACCTGGCTATACCAGGTAGAGCTATGGCTATAACTTGGTGTCAATCGCCTGTCTGTCTGTCGTTCTTCTCCTCTGAAACTACTGGGCAAACTGGAACCAAATTTAGTCACAATAGTCCTTGCATTGTATCTTTCAAAATGGTATCCAGCAGGTCTGTACCTCATCCAAGATGGCCGCCAGAAAGGAACATAGTTTTAACATTGGACCCGAAGGAAAACGCATTCAAAGATCTTCTCAGAAACTACTTGTCCAATTATAACAAAACTAAGTCACAATGGTCCCAAGATGGTCCCCACAAAAATGGTATCCAGCAGGTGGATACCTCCTCCAGGAAAGCTTCCAGCAGTTAACATACTTTTAATATTAGACACTATGGAAAACACATTCAAAGATCTTCTCTCAAACAACATGTCCAATTAGAACCAAACTTGGTCACAATGGTCCTTAGATGGTCACCTAAAAAAAGGTATACTGCATATCCCTACCTTATTCAAGATTGCTACCAGCCTGAAAGCACTAATCCAATTGAACAAAAAAATACCCCCCTTTAAATGCCCCCTTTAAAATTTGCATGTCTACTTCAATTTCAAGGTGGTTTCCCGCAGGGATCATGTTTTAACATGGGACCCTATTTGAAATTCATCTCGCTATGTCAACCTTGGTCCAGGTGAGTGAAACAGGTTCATGACAGCTTTTTAGCTCACCTGGCCAAAGGCCATGTGAGCTTTTGCCATCACTCGGCGTCCGTCGTCTGTCCGTCCGTCCGTCCGTTAACTTTTATTCAAAAATCTTCTCCTCTGAAACTACTGGGCCAATACTAATCAAACTTGGCCTGAATCATCACCAGGGTATGCACTTTCAAAGTTGTGATTTTTATGTCCGTAGACCAAACAACATGGCGGCTGTTACTAAAAATAGAACAGAGGGGTAAATTGCTTTTTTTTTTTTTTGCAAATTACTCGAAACCGTTACAGATATCAAAAATCTGACATGGGGTAAAAATGATCAGCATGATGAGATCTACCCACTGTGCAATTTTGAAGAAAATCTGAAAACCTGTCTGGGAGTTATAGCCCTTTTTCCGTGAAATTTTCAAAATTTTTGCACTTTTAATTTTTATTTTTAAAAAGTGTAGCAGATAGAGGTCAAGTGTAAATTGCAAAAATGTTCAGCATACCAAGATCTACCCACCCTGAAATTTTGTAGAAAATCCATAAACCCTTGTAGGAGTTATTGCCCTTTTTTCACTGAATTATTTAAATTTTCGTAATTAACATCTATTATTTCCAAAACTATAGAAGATGAAGGTTTAGTGTAAATTAATGAAATGTTTACCATGCTGTGGCGAATTCAAAACTGATGTTGAAAATTGTTCCTTTACCGCCATTTTCAAAATGGCCGCCAAAAAAAGGCGGGAAA
>MJUU01030493.1:33755-44089 GCA_002080025.1 Modiolus philippinarum
ACTCGGAAACCGTAATAGATGGCTGAAAAAGTATATCAGCAAAAATGTTCATCATGTCAAGGGCTACATTTGTCTCATTTGGACCGAAGGTCTCCGGGAGAGTTATTGCCCTTTACGCGTTTCAAAAATAGGTTTTTTTGCGTATAACTATTAAATCTTTACAGATAGTATGGTCATGTAACATATCAAATTAATCAGCAAAGAGAGACCTTCAATTTGATCCCAAAGTCAAAGGTCATCAAGGTCATCGGTCAAGGTCATAGCCAATTTTTACGTTTTTTTTATCGTAAAATCTTTAAAACGATTAGAAATGGCTACTCTAATATATTGGAGACAATGTGCATCTCATCAAGATGACTTTAAACATTTGACATAACAAAACATAACATAAAACATAACATTGACTGGGAAAGACCTTGCAATTGTTCTCTGAACAATTGTCCTTTTAATTTTGTCTTAACATTCTTTATTTCAAACTCCATAGATAAGACGAAATAAGTAACATTGAGGAATAAAATCTTTCTTTTATTCATTATTTGAAACATATGTGTTTTTATGGTTGGCAAAATCTGGTATTTTTTTCTGCCCCCTTGGGTGAAAAATGAGGATATAGCCGCCATAGTTAGCATTTAAGTAGTTACACCCCCAGTCAATATGGTAAGTACACTTTACGACACAAGCAAAACTGTACACTTTCATGACTTTACGACACAAGAAAAATTGTACACTTTACGACACAATCAAAACTGTATATACATTATATAAGAGTCAAAAAGTTGTATTCTTTGAACTTGGTGTTACCGGGAATGGTCGCCATTCTCATGCCTACAATGGCAAAATTGTCTTTTGTGATGGGAGTCTTCTTCGCGGCGAATTCTTCATACTTTTATTACCTTTTTCACCTCTAATGATATCAATTCATTTTAAGCACATCATATTTGACTAGTATTCTATTTATGTGGCAACATCATTCTGACATATGTCCAGAAATTAAATTTACAAAATTGTCCATGCTCTTTCCGTTTCAAAACGTTATTTTTGTTAACCAGCACCCGCCAAAATAGAGACTGTATAACTGGAACCCGATCTTGATCTTGATATTGCCAAGGGCTTTTTTGCCTTAGGATCTTATTTCAGTGGGTCTTTCAGTTCTCATATTAAACCATATCTTTTGCCTTTCTATTATTTTACATTTTGTGAAAATGAATTTAATTGGTCAAGGGAGCCGTAATGATTATCTGTGTCAAAAATTTAGAACGGTCGAACGAAATAAAAACAAATACATAGATATCTCTTTTTAATTTTATTGATAGACCGTTTTATATGCCCTTCGTTTAATAAATTCGTTTTACTCGGTTTTCGTACGGTACATTTCCGTTCCTAATCCGTTTTATTCGGTACTCCTCCGGAATGCTACCGTTATAAGTACGTTCTATTTTGTCAACTTGACTTGGTTGAGGATGTAATGCACTTTTTATTTAAATGCTCCTTATATATATAATTAGGAAAGAATTTTATGAAAGTACATTTAAGGAATTTCCTAATCTAAAAGAATTGAATGACATTAATCTTTTAATCTGGTTTATGTCAAATGAAAATCTACAATTTATTTCTAGATTCTGTGAATTTCTAGGAGTTTTATATAAAATAAGGAAAGACACATGCCAATCAGTAGACTAATTAATATGTTAATTTTCAATATGAAATTTATCGCATTATGTCATTTAACTATAGCTAACAAGCAGAGTTGCATTTTGTCCTCATCTGGGAGTTATCTCTCATTATATGGTTGACTGACTCTCCGCCCGTTTTAATATTATACTTTGTATGTTCTGTGTCCAATCAACTTTGATCAGTGTGAAAGGTGCAAATGTTTTATATTGAATGAATGTGTATGTTATTTTGATTGTATATGCCCGTTATGGGCCCTTTGATTAGGTCATTAAAATTATCTTTATCTATCTTTATCTTTATTATGTGCTCGTCCGGGAGGCTTACGTTGTCAATTGGGCGCGAGTTCGGTTTATTCGGTGCAAGGCCTGTACATCTTCAGTGTACTTACTGTATGCCTCCGGTTTTTGTGCGTTTTCATTGTATTTTGTGAACGAACAAAAATATTTACCACCGGACAAAAATGATTATTGTCCGTTTCTCATACGTTTGTGTTATACGGTGTAGTGTAAGAGCGGCTTTAGCGATGACGCATTTTAAATATTTGACGTGGTTTAGCTTTATCAGAGACATATATTATTCAAAATCAGTTAAAGTGTGCCAAAGCTGATTTTTATGGTCACAAACGTTTTTTGAAAAAATTAAACTGAATTATCCATGTGACTTTGGGTTCCAATTAACGTGAAAGGTATTGATGATGTGAAAATATGTCATTTGTCATATATGGTTTTTGTTTATATCATAAACACAGCATAACGAAATTTACTGTTTTTTATGCAAATTCAGTATTTTTTTGTATATTTTAACCATTGGGCCAATGCCACTGCTGGTGGACCAGAGGTCCCCTAGGAAATTCACCAGCCCAATAGTCGAGACTTGTCTGGCATGAAAATTTTACCTTGCATGTTATAGAAATTTACTGTGTTTAGGGGCCGACCATTTAACTTGAACGGGGGGATTATGGTTTTTTTCTGGACAGAAAACTTTTTTCGCACTTCGCGCGAAAAAAATTATTTTTTTACCTAGTATAAACAAAATATATTTTTTTGAAAATAAGCATTATTTTTTTTTTGGGGCAGAAAGCCCCCTTCAGAATATTTGTTTTTATTATTTTTGCAGCCAAAATATTTTATACGCCCGTCTTTGACGGGACGTATTATGGTATACCGGTGTCCGTCCGTCCGTCCACACGTCATACTCTAACTAGAGAACGCTTTGAACATTTTTCTTGAAACTTTGCAGGATTGTTGGGTTTGACGGAAGAAAGCTCCCTATCGTTTTATTCTGTCGTTGGGTTTTCTTTCCAGAGTTATGGGACTTTGATTGTTTCAAAAAAGCTTGAAATTGCAATTTTCGTCCACATGTCGTACTCTCACTAGTGAACGCTTTGAACATTTTTCCTAAAACTTTGCAGGATTGTTGGAAATGACGGAAGAAAGCTCCCTGTCGTTTTATTTTGTCGTTGGATTTTTCGTTCCAGCGTTATGGAACTTTGATTATTTCAAAAAAGCTTGAAATTGCAATTTTCGACCACATGTCGTACTCTAACTAGAGAACGCTTTGAACATTTTTCTTGAAAAATTGCAGTATTGCTGGTTATGAGGGAAGAAAGCTCCCTATCGTTTTATTTTGTCATTGGATTTTTCGTTTAAGAGTTATGGAACTTTGATTATTTCAAAAAAGCTTGAAATTGCAATGTTCGTCCACATGTCGTACTCTAACTAGAGAACGCTTTGATCATTATTCTTGAAACTTTGCAGAATGGTTGGGTATGACATGAAAAAGCTCCCTATCATTTTATTTTGTCGATGGATTTTTTGTTAGAGAGTTATGGGACTTTGATTATTTAAAAAAAGCATGAAATACCATTTCCGTCCACACGTCATATTCTAGCTACACATTGATATTCTTTTATTTTAAGACATCACTACCTAAACCAATATACATTTTTGACTGTTTAACATCAGATGAAATAATTGATACATATCAGAAGTCCCTTGTCATGTTTGTTCATATGGAGTTTTTAATTTCAAGAATCATTTAATCAGTTTGCTTTAAAGTGGGGACGGGCGTATCATGCGCTCTTGGTTGGCGCAGCTATTTATTTTCACATAAAATCAGCTTCAGAATTTTTTTTTCGAAAAACAACCATAGCCCCCCCTTTTCACGTTAAAAGCTCGGTCCCTTATCAAAATTCGAACCATTTTAAAAATACTGAGGCTTCATTCCGTGTATGGCACTCGGTAGATGTCCTTGGTACTGGGTTTTGCTTCCTATGTCGATATTTTTGGAACTTCTTTTTTGACTACTTTTGGATAACGGCTTTCCATATTATTTGATTTTAATGCTGCTGATGAGAGGTTACTCCTTGAAACACGTGTACAGCATATAACGAAATTTACTGTTTTTATGCAACTTCGGTAACTTTTTTTTGTATTTTTAACCATTGGGCCGATGCCACTGCTGGTGCATCATCGGGACCGGATGTTCCCGAGGGTATTCACCAGCCCAATAGTCAGACTTGTCTGACATGAAAATTTTACCTTGCACGTTATAGAAATTTACTCTGTTTATCAAAATTCGAACCATTTAAAAATACTGAGGCTTCATTCCGTGTTCATGGAATTCGGTTGATGTCCTTTGTACTGGATTTTGCTTCCTATTTCGATATTTTAGGAAATGAGTACTTCTTTTGGACAACTTTTGGATAATGGCTTTCCATTTTATTTGATTTTAATGCTGCCGATGAGAGGTTACTCCTTGGAACAAGTGTACAGCATAACGAAATTTACTGTTTTTATGCAACTGCGGTATTTTTTGTATTTCATTGATTTCTAGGCACAAACTGACAAAAATAATCGTATGTCACAAATTAGGGTTCATCTATTTATATACCAAGTAAAACGTGAAATATCCTGCACATTGATGGCTGAATGTGGTTTTTAGATAAAAAAAGGGACAAAAATTGCAATTTCGACCACGATTTTAAATATCGCGCATGATGGATGATGCATACCTAGCAGAATACGCTTACTTTGTCGACCAACCTTGTCTCACTCCTGTAGGTAGTCATGTTATTTGTCAGCGTTGCATCAGTGAAATTGACTTGAAATGTCGGTTAACTAAGCTTCCTTATAATCTATGAAATTTTTATTTGAAGAACTTTATTTCCAAAATATAAATCTTGTATAATCCCCACCTACGGACTTATAATCCTTGCCCCACCCAACCCATTACATTTATTTTTTTATCATATTTTTATACGACCGCGAAAATTTTGCGGTCGTATTATGGTATGGCGCAGTCGTCGGCTTCGGTGTCTGTGGCCACCATAACTTTGTTTCTAGTGGACGGATCATCTTCAAATTTCAGTATTTGGTTTCTTGGCATAAGGGCAATCCCGGGTTTTAATTTCTGTTTGTGGCCCCATCCGTTTCAGAAAAAGGGGTAAAATTGGGTATTTTTGTGTCTGTGGACAGCATAACTTTGGTTCCATTGAACAGATCATTTTCAAATTTTAGAATGCTGTTTCTTGGCACATGGTTTAGCCCAGGCTATAATTTTTATGTTCCGGGCCCCGCCCGTTTTATAAAAAGGGGCCAAAAGGGGTTAAATGAGGTGTTTTCACATATTTGACTGTAAAATCTTTATTATTTATCGGATTTTGATGGGGTTTCTTTCACTAAACTCCTTAGAAAATTTTCAATCCAAAGTATTCAACGGATTTCACGTGGAATGTACCGTTCACGAGATAAATGGGGCCCAAAAGGGACGAATTTCAAAAATTTAATTTTTTTATTTTTAGTCCGATTTTGATGCAATTTTTTCCAAAGGATTCCTTATGAAAAATTATCATCGCCTTCTACTATTAGATTTTTGGTAGCTTGTTTCCTTACCCAGCTATGAGGAGCCAAAGGGGCCAAAATCATGAATTAACAGATAACCTAAAATTTTTATTTGTCATCGGATTTCGATGGGATTTTTTTCGTTGGATTCCTCTTGATGTAAGCTTTCAGTAGTATTCCAACTGATTTGGCGTAGCTCTTACCGTTTCCGAGCTATGAGGGGCCGAAGGGGGCCAAAATCGTAAATTTACAGATAACTAAAATTTTTATTTTTCATCGGATTTCGATGGGATTTTTTTCTTTGGGTTCCTCTTGATATAGGCTTTTAGTAGTGTGTCATCGAATTTGGCGTAGCTCTTACCTTTTCCGTACTATAAGGGTTCACAGGGGCCAAAACTACAAATTTGCAGATTACCTAAAATTTTTATTTTTCATCGCATTTTAATGGGATTTTTTTCTTTGGATTCCTCTTGATAAAAGCTTTCAGCAGTATGTCAATGGATTTGGCGTAGCTCTTACAGTTTCCGAGCTATAAAGGGTCAAAGAGGAATCATAAGGGCTAATTTTTATTTTCCCTAGTTTGTGTCCAGCTAATTACTGGGTCAATCTCCTTATTGCGTCCATCTAATTATTGTGTCAAGCTCTTTCGTTTGTCCATACTCACTTTTAATTACACTTTTTCAAATTTCAGTGGACGACATGCTGCGGTCGTATCATGCTGCGCCCGGCATAGCCCTTTATCTTTTTTTATTTTATTGTTTATCGGAAACATACCACAAAAGTATGGCATAGAAAAGAAAAAAAAATATATTTTCATGTCTCTATTCATAGATTTTATTTCGAGTTATGTGATTCAGTTCGCTAATTGACATGGGGTTGTTATTTCGGTTGGTCAGGGATCGGACACATTTCAAGTTTATCGTTGTAGAGTAATTTCCTTATTCTTTTGATATATTAATAGCGGCTCAACATTTGAAACAATTTTTGTAAGAGCTTACACCTAGAGTGCTCTACAGGAATTATTATATATATATATATATATAAGAAGATCCTTGGAGCTTATTCCGCCTTTTAGCTGAGTTTTGGGAATTATCGATTGACAAAAAAAAACGTCAACTCATCCTGCCCATCTTTTGGATGACACACAAAGACTTCTCAGTTTTTGTTTTGGTTTGTGTATTCTCACTAGTTATTTATTTCATTTCATTTCATCTCATAGAGTAGAGTAGACATTTAATTTGGATTGTTTTTCCTCCCGTCTGCTCCAGCGAGATCCATCAATCACGGGGCTAAATGGGTAAGGAGAGAAAATTTACCAGCCAATCTCCAGTCTTGTACACCCTTCCGAGGAAGTAATATTTCCAATTTTTAGATCCGAGTTGCACTGACGAGATGTAAATTCATCGAAATGGGGCCTTATATGCAACAGTGAAATTCAAATGAAGTGTTGCGTGGCACTCAAATTGGAGTGGTCAAAATTCTCAGTGGAAAGATGTTCTCGATAATATCACATCCTAAGACTTTAACTCAGTTGGTCTTTAAATTCATACGCATATACCAATGTGCAGATCTAACAATGTTGGGCTGATTTTCAGACGTATATATATATTTGTGTGGTTTAACTACACATATCTTCATTTTCATATGTAAATTTATTTACTGTTTTCATCTATCATTCAATATTTTCCCAAAATTCTGAATACATGCCGATCTTTTAGGTGTTGGGAAAATATAAGCTGTCAAATTGGGTTCTCTATGCACTTCCCTTCATCCCATCTAAACCCAACCTCTTTCAACTCCTCTTAATCGCCCAATGTTTCTTTTAGTCGTAGTTCGGCCGACTTGCGTCAACCTCAGTTCTTTTCGAACATGCCTTGTGTTTTTCTATTATCAGCATATATCCTGTTAATGTCCATCTTATTCTCTTTATTATGAGAATGAGACTTTTGAATCGTGTTTTTTCCGGAAACAATTCAAATATTATACGAAAAAAATCAATAAATCAATACATTGAGAGGTAATGACTAAATAATGAACACTGTTGAGCTAAGAAATACTAACATTTAATCTATTGTATCGCTTCAGGTAAATTGTTTTCGTCAATTAAATTTGTGTTGTAGGAAATATTATAAGTATACACTTCAATTTCATAAATATTTTATTTTGTATGTGTATTTATTTCAATGGGCTAGGAATCCAGTCATTCCTTCATACTGATATTTGAAGCGACCGTTTCCACCTTCAGTTACACGAGAGTTCCTATCTCGAAAGTCCCGTATTCTTTCTGCGAGTTTGGTCATAGACTAAATCTGTCAGTGTTCAGCTCAATATTTTTCTCACTAGGCTTCCTTCTATCCATATGAATTTGGTAAGTCATCGGTATATTTACTCCAAATAACCTGAAATTTCCATAAACATATAGATCGGAACCAGTTCTTTCTTGTTGAATTGTATTCCGATCTAGTGTTCGTCTAGGAGATTGAAACCTTAATTCCGCATATGCAGAAAATAAATAAACAGTAACTGGTATTTTGTTATTTTTTTCCAAACAAGCAAAACCGGCTATAGACATATTTTGGGGAGGCAAAGGCAGATTGTAGACGTATGCAACAACGTGGCCCGTATAGACGGACTCGCATCAAGGAGTCTTAAAAAAATCTACTGGAACCTTTGGGTAGGCCATAACTTATTCAGAGGTTACAAATTGACAAATACACAAAGCAACACTACAAAATAACAGATAAGGAGAAACGCCCTTCAGTCAGAGTGTACAGGATGTCCGGAGGCGAAAGGCAACCGTCAGGCGGAACCCTTTCAGTACTAAATTTGTAAAAGTCTTAGAGTAAGTGCGAACCGAACGGTTAGTCTAAATAGCATAATGCCGAAGTTACTGTAAATTTAGTTTCTGTATATATGCGCATTTCGACAAATCGAATACTCAAGGGACAATGTCAACATCGGATAAAAACAAAGAAACAAAGGCATAATGCTGCTGATGAGGAATAAATTTCCGAAATAGCCATACAGCTCATTAAAATTATTGCAGTTGGAGTTAACATATGTGTTATGGTCTCATGTTCATTTAATCCATATCCTCTCTTAAAATATATAACATGAGCATGGTACAGAAAAGAGAAATGAAGACACACACATACAAAAATGAACAACACGGACCCAATAAAAAGTCATGGGTGAGATAAAGTGCAAGTATATCCTACTTCTTATAAGACACCCGTCGTGTTGAACATGTCAACTCCGGTATCCAGTAGAGGAAAAACAAAGATAGTGGCAAGGAGAAAGATCTTTTGTCATCAGGGGAAACAGGTATCCCATAGCGGTCCACATGCAATATTGAAAATACGTTCCATAAAAATTATTTTCCGATCAATAGCTAAGGAAATGTACATTTGAAATCAAAATATTAAAGATCGACGAGGCAAGATGAAATGATACGTTTAACAAAAAGAAAAAAATAAAAAAAAAACATCCTTTACTCAGAACAAGCTTAACATCAGGAGAAACTATCCTTTATACAGGACAAGCTTAACATCAGGAAAAACTATCCTTTACTCGGGACAAGCTTAACATCGGGAGAAACTATCCTTTACTGAGGGCGGTAAAGGGTTATATTCTTGCAACGTTTTTGGTGTTTTATAAATTCGCGTTTTCGTGTTTTGTGTTTTTATTCCTCGTGTTTTCGTTTCGGCATTATTCCACGTGCCTCGTTTTTGTCCATATTTTGAGCTCGTGATTCGTTTTGGATATTTTATGCTTCATGCGTGTTCATTTTCCTGTAAAAAATCGGGACTTGTTACAATTAGAATTGTAACGGCACCGGACAGTATCACAGAGCAAACTTTCATAGATTTTCATTGATTTTAAGAGCTTTCAGGTAAAAAAAAACTTTAGATAGGATCAAGTTTTCGGTGAACTACGAGCATCAATTTTCCGTGTTTCGTGATTGGCCGTTTTTATCACTCGTGATTCGTTTTCGGCAATTTTTAAGCACGTTCTTTTGTGTTGAGGACCCCCCCCCCCCTTTACTCATGACAAGCTTAACATCAGGAGAAACTATCCTTTATTCAGGACAAGCTTAACATCAGGAGAAACTATCCTTTACTCAGGACAAGCTTAACATCAAGAGAAACTATCCTTTACTCCTGTACAAAACAAGATGACATTGCTTTTTAAACAATATGTATTTCACCCAGAATACATATAACATCGGTATTTGAAATGCTTACTTTGACTTAAACCCTTACATCCATCCCTGGACATAGGTCGTCAGTGAAAGATTTCCATTTCCTTCTGTCCTGGGCTAACTTTTCGACCTGCCTCCCTGTCTTGCCCTGTTGTTTCCCCTCCTGTTCAGTAGATCTTCTCCAGGAGTTCTTTGCCCGACCTTGTTTTCTTTGTCCTTGAGGGTTCCATCTCAATGCCTGATTTTCAGTGGAGTGGCGTTTTTAGGCTTTCTGGGAGTATGCCCAATCCAGGTCCACTTTCGTTTCTTTATCTGTGTATCTATTGGGAGTTGGTTTGTTCTTGACCATAGTTCTGCAATTTGATTTTCAGGATGCTTCTCAAACATCTGTTGGTAAATGTTTGGAGCTTGTGAGATCCTGCCTTTGTTGTTCGCCAGGTCTCAGAGGCGTAAAGTAGCACAGATTTTACACACATACTGGCCTCTCACTGATACTGCCGATGTCTACTGAAATACATGATCATTCTTTACCAAACCCATTGGGAGTTTTGAATTTGATTTTTCTTCCGTAGTGCGACAGTGTTTTACCAGCAGACTAGGCTCCTTGAGCTAGCCGG
>MJUU01030493.1:48482-75426 GCA_002080025.1 Modiolus philippinarum
TCCCCTCGTGAAACGGGAAAGTTGAGAAAAAAATGATGAATTTCGGGAAAGGGCCCCATACAGCATAAGTTTTTAAGCCGTGATGGAAAAAATCTCTAATTTAGTAAAGGAAAAAGGCGAGACCCACTTGATTTTCGGGACTACTGGATTTCTCATTTGTAACTTCGGAAAATCGGATAAACCCTATTTTAAGGCCACAAATTCGAAATGGAAATACCCATTTGGGCATGTTTTAACCACGGAAAATCACGATTTTCAGTCCAAAATAAAACAGGATTGGCAAAAATTGGTTTCTTGGATAGGTAAAAAAAACAAAGTTTATGACACTTGATCATTTGTACGTGCATTAGAAATGAGCAAGCAATATGGGTAGTTAATTTACACATCGTATTCTTTTAAATTTTACATTTTGAAAGTTCAGTATACATGCATTAAATTTTCGAACACAGCTCTAGGGAAACTGGGCATTCTATGATTTCCACGCTAGTTAATAGAAGTTTACAATGGCAAGGGTCATATTACAGCCTTCAGTGGTCAATTAGTAGATTTTGGATAAATTTTATCAAAATTTGCTATATTCGTTTCCCTGTTAATTTATTTGTAATGAGGTGGAAAATGTGCCTTAATTCGCGTCTTTAATCACAAAATTCCACCAATTTATTGACATGAACAGTTCTCCGAGAGCCCAGATCTGAAGCCCGGAGCCCAGTGAATGGAGCCCGGAGCTCTAATAATGGAAACCGGAGCCCTTGTGTTGGAGCCCGGAACCATAGTATTGGAGTCCTGATCCCTTGTGCTGGATCCCGGAGCCCTTGTGTTGGAAACCGGGCCCAACGTTAAAAAATGCAAATCCGGGACCCACAACCCAATTTTATTCCCCGTCAATGTAATTAGTTATCAGAACTTTCCGGTTTTTGTCAAAATGTTAACACAAGAATTAAAATTATTTCCTTGGAGGAAATTAGCTTTTGCACAGAAATCTCTGTTCTATAAATGGCTTAAAAAATTTTCGGGAAAACTACGCTATTTCTTTTTTGTCAAGAGCAAATTACTCTCAAAACTCGCCATATTCACAAAGAATTATAAAGAGTCTCGCTGTGGTTAAACCGGGATGCGGGGTTGACTTTGTTGTAAACGGAAAGCGGAACAGCTTTTTAGTGAGCGGGAAAGGGATCATCGAAAATAAAAATGCACGGGGAAACGGGAAATAATGTCGGAACCGGGAAAAGGTGGCTTTTAAAGAGTGTAAAATATTTCCCGTCCCATTAATGCACCTGGTGACTATAAAATTCCCGTGTATTGACATTATTGAACGAAAATTTCAGGCTACCGGAAGTTTAAACAGTTTTAAATAAAGATTGGTTGGCGAGACCAGTATGATTTTAGAGACGTCGGGATTTTCCATTTTTCAAATTCGGGAAATTAGATAACTCCAATTTGCAGATCACGAATTGAGAATGAAAATACCTAGCCCTGCTAGACCAGGGGGTGGTTTGGGGGGTCGTGTCGTGTCGCCGATTTGTACCATACTATGCAATGTTGTATAACTAGATTCACACCACAAAAAGAACCCTATTTAGGGATTAAGTTGGTGCAATTTAACATGTAACCAGTGGGAAACTTCATACAGCCATGCCGAGCTTTCCCAAGCAAAGGGATCGCTTTTCCAATTATTCAGCGATTTCAACTAAAAATTGAAACTGCGTTATCAAGCTGATATACCTTTATTGAAAAGCACAATATTACTCCCTTGGGAGTTGATGGCAATACATATAATTACAGTACAAAATAAACAAATATACAAGACATTTCGAACATAGCACATAAAATAAAGTAAAGAATCATGCAGCTATAGAGTCCACTTTCCTCAGTATTAATGACTTTTTAATAAATGGAGCAACAAACTGCAAATGATTCGGAGATGACATAATTTTTAAAAATTTATCTTGTTCGTTTTTTGTATCGGAAAGATTAACTATATTAAATTGATTTCGTATGTTGTTATACTTTGGACAATGGAAAAAGTAGTGAACCTCATCTTCAATGACTTTTGAATTGCACATTTGACATAATCTTTCATTTCTGTTTACATTTGTCATAAACTTTCGAGGTGTCGTTTCTGTGGCAATTGTCATTCACACCAGCAGCTAAGAAGTCTACAGCAAAGCTAGTCGAAAAGACGCAAAATCTCCTCAAAAGACAAAAAATATACCACACAAAAGAAAGTCAAGAAACCAAAGAAGAAGTGAAGTCAAGAGTTTATCTCTTACATATGCAGACAAAAATCCTTCTAAGGGCTTCTAAACTTCTCAAAAAAGAATATTTATAGTTTTTATATCAGCAATTTTAAAAGTCAAAAACAGCTTTTCCCTCTGTATATAGTGTATTTTCTCTTTCTTACTTATTCCCTTTTCCCCCTTTTTATATTGATTTTATTTACTTGTTTACTTATTTATTTATTTATTTATTCATTTTTTTTTTTCAATTGGTCCTTCTCGATATTAATACTTCATTCTTTGTTGCCTCCGGGCTCCAACACTTGGGCTCCAGCTCAAGCACTAGAACTCTGGGCTCCAACACTAGGGTTCCGGGCTCCAACAAAAGGGCACTGGGCTCCAACACTATGTTTCAGGGCTCCAACAAAAGGGCACCAGGCTCCAACACTTTGTTTCAGAGCTCCGGGCTCCAATACGATGGCTCCGGGTCCCACTCACTTTAACAAAGATTCTTAAAAAACCTGTTTCCCGATTCAGCGTAATTTTTTCAGTGTTTCCCGTGTCACACCCGTTGTTGGGGTTAAGCAGTATTCAGTGAAGTCTATTACCGCTTCCAATTATGAACCCTTCAAGTTTTCCCGGCTTCATTCTCACTTAAATGGAAAGGCTTTTTTTATTTCACCCACTTAGATGGAAAGGCTTTTTTTTCTCACCGTCTTAAAATTGGAATTTGTTGCATCATATTACAAATTGTCTTTGAAATACGTAATAAAATATATGATGACCCTATAACGTCCCGGTCGTGGACGAATCTGCTGGTGGATGAACAGCTGTCACAGAAACACTAGCGCCATCTGTTGTCATAATTCAATCATACGCGTTTTTCCGCCACGTTTATTTTAAGCACATGGGAAAGTGTCTTATATACTGATCCTGATTCTTCCCCCTCTACCCACTATTTTATAGGAAAGTGTCTTATATACTGATCCTGATTCTTCCCCCTCTACCCACTAAAAGACACTGTTTTCTAAAGGAAAGTGTCTTATATACCGATCCTGATTCTTCCCCCTCTACCCACTAGAAATCACTGTTTTCTAAAGTAAAATGTCTTATATACTGATTCTGATTCTTCCCCCTCTACCCACTAAAAGACACTGTTTTCTATAGGAAAGTGTCTTATATACTGATCCTGATTCTTCCCCCTCTACCCACTAAAAAGACGCTGTTTTTATAGGAAAGTGTCTTAAGTACTGATCCTGATTCTTCCCCCTCTACCCACTAAAAGACACTGTTTTCTAAAGGAAAGTGTCTTATATACTGATCCTGATTCTTCCCCCTCTACCCACTAAAAGACAGTTTTCTATAGGAAAGCGTCTCATATACTGATCCTGATTCTTCCCCCTCTTCCCACTAAAAGACACTGTTTTCTATAAGAAAGTGTTTTATATACTGATTCTGATTCTTCCCCGCTACCAAATCATTCGTGCAACTTATTTCGTCTTAACATTCTTATTTCAAACACCATAGATAAAGACGAAATAAGTAACATTGAGGAATAAAATCTTTCTTTTATTCTTCATTTGAAACATCTTTGTTTTTATGGTTTGAAAAATCTGGTATTTTTTCCTCCCCTAGGGAGAAAAATGAGGATATAGCCAATGAGAAATAATATGAATAGATAAAACAGGGGAAAAACAAAAGATTATTTTAGCTATTTTAGCCGGGGTTTCTCAGGGATTCATATTCGATAGTAAACATTTTTTTTCTAGGCCGGAGCAAGCCCTTGTGATCAGAACTTCATCCTTAAGTAACCTGAAAACAGGGTTTCAAACCCGGGGGAGGGGGGGGCTACTTGCTATTACTTAGATAGTATGAGTGTGCCTCAGGAATGGGCCGAATATTATTTTTTTTGTATAACAATAATTTCCCGTTATTATTACATATCTGTGTAACCGTATCCAGTGCCTATAAAATTTGTAGCATTTAATATTTTTGGGGAAAATAAAAAGTGTACTGAAACTGGGACTAATATATCAAAGTTTGTGTACTTTGGAATAAGTTTATTTTGGTGCAGGAATATATGTGTATGGTGATATGGTGATATGGAATGATATGGTAGAATATGTACTACTGGCGTTCAACCCAATGATGAACGGTTATCCACCAAAGCATGTACAGAAGAAGAAAAGGTAAAAGGTAAAAGGTGGAAAATTGTAGCTGTAAAGTGTATTAAAACTTTCCTATGTTTCAACAGAGAAATGCTAAAATTACGACGATTTACAGGTAAATCTGCCCAGACACCGAAATTATAATAAATGTGAATGTTTCAAATCCCTGTAATATTAGTCCCAGGTAAAATTTCATATGCTTCAAAAAGAGAAATTGCCGCGACACCGAAAAAGGGGAAGGGGAAACGGTTTCGTATTTTTTTTATCTTGTTTAGCAATGAAACATTTTCAATATCTGACGTGGTTTAGCTTGGACAGAGACATATATATGGGCACTAAATATATGTCTCTGGCTTGGGTGTGACAAATTTTTTGTAACAAATTCCCGCCATTTTTGTTTCAGGTTAACTCCCTTTATTGTTTCCGGTTTTTTTCAGCGATACGCTTTTCCTTTATTTGCTATCACGCTCCGTTATAAATAAAGATATCAAAGATTCAATTTATTGTGGAAATACACAAATTTGATTGCATGTCAGTTTCAGAAAGTGACAAAACTAATGCTTTCGTTCTCGTTTTCAAACATTCGTGTGACACAGATTGACCTACTTCTCCGCGGATATGGGTGTCGTGATGACCAATATTGCCCTTATTTGATACGCCATCTTTAGGTTGACTGATGTAGTTCCTGTTGACAAAAAAGTTTGGAGACTCTCTTCCGGGTTATTTAAAGTACCATATTTAAGTTTGTTGGTAAACAGATGTATTTAACATGATGGATGACCAACTAAGGGAGCCATAAAGAAACGCCAAATTGTTGATTTGTCGTGTTGTTGTGCAGCTGATTGGTAGGAATCAAAATATCTCAAGTGGTTCTCAATTTCTTAAGTTGTCCTGTTAAGGAATTGTTATTTCAGTCCTAAAACGAGCAGAATGTTTTGCTTTCTTGTAATTTCATCAAGAGATATGTAAAAATGCCTTAACAATTAATTGTATAATGCTGAGGCCACCAAGAAAAGTATGATGGTTTATACCTCCTTAATTGTCAATTGAATACCTTTATAGGTCTTGCGCAGCATTTTAAACTGCGTGGAACGCCCACTTTAATATTAAATATAGGTACGTTGATCTATCCTGTTACCCACTGTCTGTCGTGAAACTTCAGAGTCAAATTCCTCGATGGGTCGATCTTTTAATTGTAGAGGTGCTAAAAAAACTTGATGCCCTAACTACACTGTCCACCGCCGTTCCCTGCATGTCTTGGCCCCAAGAGACCAAGACCCAACCTTCACTGAGAATGCCCAATGGTGCAGTTGCCTTAGTACATGTAAGTTATCACCATTGTACCTGAATACTCTCTTGGAGGTGGACGACATCGTGAGCCATCTAGAACTCCAAAAAAGAATCAAATTGTAAAATAAGGAGGGTGCAACTTTAAAGCAAGCCCAGTTTAAGGGGGTAGACCTGGGGTAGGAGGAGATAACTCCGTTTTTCACTTTTTTAGTACTTACGCAAACAAATAGAATCATTACAGTAGGTAATATCAAAATTTTAAAATTGTAAAAAAAATTCCACACAGCAAACAAATAATAATTTTGTTATGAAAACAAATACCAAACATTCAATTATTTATAAACAGTGCATTTTACCCTCCATTTTTGCAATGCTGTTCAAAGATAATGAAAATATGTAAAAGTCAGATTTCTTCCAAGGGAGGTAATTTATAGCAAAGAATCAGCAATTTTATTGTTTTTTACCCACTTTATTTTAAATTAAGAAAAAATGGGACGGTAGAATTTTCTGAAATTTTAATATATCTTACGTATACAAGTTTTCTTTCTATTCTCAGTTTTTGATGAAAATTAAACGACAGAAATTTTTACAAGAAGTGTTTAATAGTGATCAAAATAGAGCAAAAATTTCAGCCTATACTATTCAGAACACACGTGTATTTCAGTTCAAACTAGTTAAATTAACTATGATTATACATGCTTACTTTCACACATGTCTAGACTACAGAATTTTTCATTTGAAATAATTTTAGATCAAATACAAATTTAATTACAGCCAATTTTATACACCACAATCAAGTCCTGAACGGACCAAATAATATGAGGAAACAGGGTATCTTTGATGACCGCTAGACATAAAACGGGACGGTAAAAATTGTTAAAAATTGCTGAAAGTCGACATGAACATGTGTAGTTTTAAAACTGAAAATATTAAGAAAATTAAACGAGAGGAAAATTTTGGGCTTCCCCAGGTCTACCCCCTTAACAGGGGGTTCTGACACGATGTATGAAATATAGAATTGGCATGTACATTGTACAATGCATGTTTTTTTTTTACAAATGTATGGAAAATAATAAAGGTTTTGTCATGTTTGTACGACGTACTGAAAATAAAAAAAGGCTATGTACGTTATACGAAAATAATCCCTTACCATCCTCGAAAAAGTGCAGACATTAAAGTGCATTGAAACCAGAAATATTATGTAAAGTTTGTATCATTTTAATTTAATTTTTGATAACAGACACTGTGTATGAAGCCTATTTACAATTGTTGATTCTATATCATGTACATTATATTAATTATCAGGTCTTGAATAACAATTGTGGTGTATATACCATAGTTAGAGTAGCAAAAAGCTCAGACAATGTCAGAGGATGGATTTTAAGCCTGATTTTGATTTATGCAATTATTCAGGGCTTGTAGTTAATAATATCATGAATATCTAAAGGAGTTTTGATTCTCTGCAGAGCTGGGACAAATTATGTTTCTCTTGAATTGTAATGATTTCTGTTGAAAGCCACTCAGTGGCTATTATACTTTTTATATTTAGCATTTCCATCGCAGATCATGTTTTTGTACGCTAGGACCCCCGTACATTGCTATTGTCTCATGACGATACCTCATAGCTATTGGGCAAAATAATCTTTCGTGTATTCCTACATCAAGACAGATGTCCCAAATAGATGCCCGAGAGGAAATAATCCTTTAAAATTTGTGGCCAGTTTAGTTATTGCTATACCTACGTCAACATAATGTATTTTAAAAAACGGTGGCAGATGCTATGTTGCATTTTGCAATTGCTGAGGAGGTGCTCAGTGCATGAAATTGCTTTGTTTAGATTCACAAATATTCCGATACTACCACTGTTTCATTCATCATGTTCATAGTACAGAGAAACTCCCACAGCTCATGTCACGCCAAATCGACAAAATAACAAATTAAAAAATGAAGAAAAAAAACATAGCTTTTTATTTTCCCTGTAAACATTCTTTGATTTTGTTTTGAATATTTTCAAATGTCTAGGGCATTGATTTTTCAAGAGGATGTCTGTAATCTCTGTTTTATCAGAGACATGTCTCTGGTTTTATCGTGTGACATTTTTATTAAAGATAGATTATAAATATAATGTTCTATTTATAGCGCTATTACCTGATGTATTTATAACTTTCTGTAGACTGGCATTGCGTGTTTAGTGTGTAATGTGTATCAGTATGTAATGGAATACTTTACCTTTATAGTTCAAAAGGGGGTTATGGCGTTTTTTTATCTGAATGGTAATAAGATTTAGAAATTGCAGAAAGCAGGTCATCTGCATATATATATCATTATTTCCTACGGTCAATCATGTGCATCAAGTACATATTAAAATAAAAGTCGGGATCATGCAGCAATTGACTGGGGAAAATGATAAAGGCAATTTATGCGAAAGAAATGTTGTAAGGCCAAAAAAAAAATATGTGTGTTTACGGTAGTCCGACCGACCCTATTTTTTAGATGCCCACCCTAGAACTTTTTATTGATTCTCATAAAAAAAAGTTCAACGTTGTTATCAACCGACCCTATTTTGATACAGACCTCTGTAAATTGATAAGTTTATCTGGTAACATGCTTCCGCTGGTACGAAAAGTTAATAAAATAGACATTCAAACTTTTTATTTGGTTCAAAAGATATTCAAATAGACAAAAATCAAGAAATATGCCAAGTTTCTTCCAAAACACAATGCAAATGGCAGTACTTCCGGTTTGTAGGATTAATTTCGGAACGGACTTGGGAATGACCCGAAATTTTTCCGGATTTCGTTGACAATGCCTGAAAAAAAAAAGATTCCCGACCTACCGACCCTTATTTTTTTCAGCAGACTGCAGTAAACACACATATTTTTCTTTTTGGCTTAAGTTGATTTGAAACTGTTGACGGTTTTTTGTTTAACGTTATCTAGAGCGGAATGAATACATCCCACAGCCAAAGCCAAAATGAAAATCTGTGAAATCACGGACTAACAAGTGAAGACTTTTAATTTCCTGATTTCCAGCCAATGTTTGCCATTTTTATGCCCCGCCACGAAGTGGAAGGGGCATATAGATTTACCCTTGTCCGTCTGTACGTAACGTCTGTACGTCCCGATGTTAAGTATTGCGTTTAGGTCAATATTTTGGTAACCTCTATTAATATTTAAATTTTATTACATCGGTATATGTACCTTGGTTGGTACTACCTGATTCACCAACAATTAGGGATCCATGACCTACATTTTATGCTTAATTGAATTTGTTAAATTTTGAGATTAAGTCCATTTTTCAACAACTACATATCATACAACAATGATGTTTCATCAAATTAATTGCCTTGATGAGTACTACCAAAATCATTGAGTATTAAGTGGCTTTGACCTATATTTCATGCTTGAGTGACTTTTGTTAAATTTTGCGTTAAGGTCCATTTCTCATCAACTACACATCATACCACATTGATGTTTCATCAAATTAATCACCTTGATGAGTACTACGAAAATCATTGAGTATTAAGTGGCTTTTACATGTACCTATATTTTACGCTTAGTGACTTTTGTTTAATTTTGTTTTTTGAGTCCATTTCTCAACAACTTAACTTGATATAACTATGGTGTTGCATCAAATAAATCACCTTGATGGGTGCTATCCAAACCAAGGACAATTTAGTGTCTTTGACCTACATTTTACGCTTGAGTGACTTTCGGTAGATTTTGTGTTTTTAGTCCATTTCTTAACTACTACACAACATAACATTACAATTTTTCATGAAATGACTCATCTTAGTGAAAAAACTACCAAATTCTTTGACAATTCGTTGACTTTGACCTACATTTTACACTTGAATGACTTTGTTAAATTTTTGCATTAGGCCAATTTATTAGCAACTTAGTCGTTAATCAAATAAATCACCATAGTGAGTTCTGCATAATTCATGGATAAGGCCAAAAAAAAAATAGGTGTGTTTCCGGTTACCCAACCGATCCTTATTTTTCCTTCCGACCCTAGCATTTTTTTTCCATACTTCATAATGTTCTTGTGTGACCTCGATCATTTTAGCGGTAGTCTTCCGTTTCCTTGAAAGCAACACCACTCAGATGAGTATTTTTCCACAACCGCTAGCATTATTCATCAGAAAATGCACGAAGAATATCGTTAAAGTCAACAGGATTCTTGACTCCTGTCGTCAAATCTGCCATTTTACTCGTCTGATTTACACTTCCTGTTTAGCGGTATGACTAAATACCGGAAATACGGGAACAGACAAAAAATACGAAGCAAAAAAAACAAACTTTTTACCGACCTACTGACCCTATTTTCAAATACCTTGTAACCGGAAACACACTTATATTTTTTTTGGCCTAATTTTATAACCTGACCAATATTTTATGCTTCAGCGACTTTAAATTTTTGTTTACGTCCATTACTAAACAAATATTTGATGAATATTCATCTGTAACAGTACTTCTTGATGATTCCATCCCAATTCAGTGACAGGGAAATTCCATTGATGATTGGCTAAGGTTATCTATTGCGATAAATTTGTCGGCGGGGCATCGGCTAAGGTTATCTATTGCGATAAATTTGTTGGCGGGGCATCTGTGTTTTATAAACACATTTTCTAGTTTACCTAAATTCTGCATATGGTTTTACAAAATTTCCATAGTCAATATATACCAGCTGCAGAATTGTAGCTCCAGGATAGGAGAGCCTGACCTCCCTGCCCGAGACAGGCTAAAATGGGGCAGAACAGGCCAACATTTATTGATAAAATTAAGGGAATCTTAGAATTTGGAGCTAGTTTCCAACTGTTGTTGCTCTAGACATTTAAAGGTCCTTTCTATACAAAATGCACTTTAAATTGGAAATAAATTATTCTTATTTTATACTGCATTGTCTGAATGGTCCACCTGTATCAAAATTTCATGAGGGCCTTAAGAGGTTCTGTTCCTGGCTAGACATCACATATACAAGCTATATGTAGAAAAGTGTTTTAATTGCTGAATATATACATACATTCCTATATGGACCAAACACAGCTTTCATTTTAACTTAAAAAAACTGTGGTTTGCAGTACAATTCCTTATAAAATTGTACATTTTTGTTGCTACCAAAGTTGGAAAACCATCAAATTTGTTTAATTGTATAATTTGGGTGGTGTTATTTTCCATAAAAATCTCTTTTTGACTCATAATTACACAATAATTAACAAAGTAAAGCAAATTATCTTTATGACTAACTGTATACCCTGTCCCTGTTGAATTTTACTATATATTTTTAACACTTCCATTTGTACAAGACAGGATCAATTTCTCAGCTAACATCAACAGTAAGTTATATTTATTATTGATCAGTTGATAATTACAATTAAGAAATATTACTTTTGCATCCCCTCACACTTAAAACTTGTCAGCCTTATTTCCCCAAATTTACATATTTTTTTTACTTTTTGATAAAATTAAACAAATATAACAAAATTTGCCAGCCTGTCCTTAGGAATTTTTTTTGCCTAAACAAAACAATTTGAACATTTTGACAGATGCTCAATTCAAGTTAATATAAAAAAATGTGAAGAATATTGATATATCAACATTGATATCACAGTACATCAGATTTCTTTATAATTTTGTATGATTACAAAATGTTTTCTACTTGGTACGTTTGATATGCATATCATCTGAAAGTACATGTTTAATATCATTTCACATAAAGACCTTTTGTACTGATCTCAAAACAAAGAATAGATTTAAATCAAACAGCTGATTATGAAAAATGTTATAAAAAATTAACTTCCTGGTTGAAAAAAAAGATAAAAGATAGGCTTTTTAGTGTTTAGAACTTTCCTTAATGTACACATGTACATGTGCAGTTTTTGAACATCATGAACCATGATGCAAGGGAAGTAAATGACAGTTTTGATCAGTTTGTGTTATCAGATTTTTTAGATTAGAATTATTTGAAATTGTCTTCATTTGCTGCATGTGTACTTAATTGTATGACATTTGTACACTGCAGCAAGGCTTATAAACAGTTACATTGTATTTTATGCAGTGGAACTTCCATAAACCAGTAAAATGGGAACTATTTTTGACAGTGAATATTTCACTGCCTTGTTTTTCACAAAATAGTGGACAAAAGCCGACACGAAAATAATCCAATATACGGTACATGAATAAAAGTACTTTGTATTCTCAGAAACACCCATGACAGTTTTCAACGCTGTATGCTGTACAGTGTACATGTGTAAAGTTTAATTACAAATCACAATAAAATTACCTTTTCCTGGAAACAGATCTTATGGTGGCTTGAGTTGTTATTACTCCCCTTTAGGTCGTTGTCTCTTTGACACATTCCCCGTTTCCCTTCTTTTTTTCTATTTTAAATGCTTAGACTGATAGACATGCAAAAAAATTTCATGGAGTGATGTTACATTTGTGTAAAGACTGTTTTTGAATGCAGTACATTTGCATCTCTTACAGCTTTAAATTTAACCATTTTAGAACACAAATGATCAAGTTCCTTAAGTTTTCAAAGCTGACTTGAAAACACAATTAGTCTATCAGTACTTGGGTGTATATTAGGTAGAAATAATCCCAAGGCAATAATTGCTCCTCATTATTAAAGAATAAGAAAATTTGGCTGATAAAGCACCAGCTTTTAGATGTACAGTGGAAGCTCTGTAGTCAGACTAGCTATGGGACCATAAAATATTGTGGTAACGAATACTTAGGTTTAAAAGACATTTCAATCATCTGATCATGTCAATTAAATCTTACCCGTGACCAAAAATTATGTAGGATTTGATAGAATATTCAGAATACTTGGAAACAGGTGCCACTGTATTAGATTTATCAATTAAATTTGATCATAATCATGATAATGGTCATCTTCAAACAAAAATCGTATTTATTACTAGTACATGTAGTAAGGTACTGGATTCTATCTGATTCTTTAAATGTATCTACTTTAATTTTTTTTTCAGATTGTACATAGTAGTTAGAAATGCCTCCCCCACCCCCTCCTGCACCACCTCCGGCACCAGGGCCTCCACCAGCACCTGGACCACCTCCTCCTGGTAAATTCAAGTCACCACCATCCAGTGGAGCAGGCAGAGGTGCATTATTAGGTGAAATCAACAATTTCAAAGGTGCAAAGTTGAAAAAGGTGCAAACTAATGACAGAAGTGCACCTGCAGTATCTACATGTAAGTAACATTTAATATGTAAATCAGGACATACTGTAGACCAACTAATTTTCGAGAGTGATTTATCCTGGTAATCTTTGTGAGTACATGTATGGGAAAAACGCAAAAAATAAATCGGCATGAATATCCCTTACCCCTATCAGGCTTATATAAATATATAAGGTTTTATTTGTCCTTAGCTGATTGTTCGGATTTCGTTTGGTTTTATGCATTTTAAACATTTTTTGATATTGTGGATTTCCTATATATGGGTTCTAGTGCTGCTGATGAGGAATTAATTTCCGAAATGGCCATACAGCTCATTAAAATTTATTGCAGTTGGAGTTTACATATGTGTTATTGTCTCATGTTCATTTACTCCATATCCTTTCGTAAAATATTAACAGTAAACATGGTAAATCATAAAAATAAGTCGCCAGGAACTTCACCAGAAAGGACAAAACACAAATAAAGTGTCCGTGAAAATAAGCAAGTTTATAGTAATATGCTAATTACTAGTATGAGGTTTGCTCCCCAATTTTTAGTTCGCCTCAACGAAGTTGAGGGGGACTATTGGAGTACCCCTGGCGTCCTCGTCCGCTTCTACGTCTAAGTCCGCGTCCACATTGGGTCATACATCTCTGCAACTATGAAGGGTAGGGTCATCAAACTTTGTGTGCAGATGCATCTTGGGCTATCTCACAGCCTCCAAGAAAATTGGGTCTCTTTGACCTATATTTTCCACTTGACTGGCTTTCATTTAATTTTAGGTCCGAGTTGATATCTCAGTAACTGTACATGGTAGGATCATCTAACCTTGCATGTACATGCATCTTTGGCGGTAGGTCAGCATCCAGGCAAAATTAGGTCACCTTGACCTATATTTACTGCTTGAGTGACCTACATTCAACTTTACGTCTGAGTTCAGATCTAAGTAACTGTACATGGTACGATCATCTAACTTTGCATCTGCATACATCTTTGGCGGTAGGTCAGCATCCAGGCAAAATTAGGTCACTTTTACCTATATTTTCCACATGATAGACTTACTTTCAAGTTTACCTCCGAGTTCAGATCTAAGTAACTGTACATGGTAGGATCATCTAACCTTGCATGTGCATGCATCTCTGGGGTAAGGTCAGCATTCAGGCAAAATTAGGTCACTTTGACCTATATTTTCCGCATGATCAACTTACATTCAAGTTTACATCCGAGTTCAGATCTAAGTAACTGTACTTGGTACAATCATCTAACTTTGCATCTGCATGCATCTTTGGCGGTAGGTCAGCATCCAGGCAAAATAAGGTCACTTTGACATATATTTTCCGCATGATAGACTTCAATTCAAGAGGATCATCTAACCTTGCATGTGCATGCATCTTTGGGGGTAGGTCAGCATCCAGGCAAAATAAGGTCACTTTTACCTATCTTTTCCGCATGATTGACTTACATTCAAGTTTGCGTCCGTTTTCAGATTTAAGTAACTGTACATGATAGGATCATCTAACATTGCATGTGCAAGCATCTTTGGCAGTAGGTCAGCATCCAGGCAAAATTAGGTCACTTTTCCGTTTATGTCCGAATTCAGGTCTCGATAACTGTACATGCTGTACATGGTAAGATCATCTAGCCTCTGTATACATGCATAAGGGATGGTAAATGAGCACCCTGGCCAAATTGGGTTTCTGTGTCCATGTGCCATAACGAGGCGAACTTTGTAATCTTTGATTACCTATGTTTTGACATCAAGGAGGTTAAACCCGACCTGCATGATCAGCCAAATCACAAAGACACATTTTTGAATTAAATAGTATGACATTAATCTGTCCAAACTGCTTTATTTTTTTGTTTTTTAATGGAAAATTAAAATGCAAAAGGTTTTCAAAGACAAGGATGATCATGCAATACATATGTATCTGTATATTTATATTGTCAATGAGTTTTGATATGACGTGTAAAGAAAGGATATTTGTCTAACTGATTTCAGAGTAAATAATGAATACAAGTAATTGTATCCTCATATTCATGACTGGTAAGACAAATTTTATATACATATTCATATGTTTTTCAACCATTATAAAAAAAAATGAGTAAAAAATGTCCAGTTGAATCGAGCTGTGAAAAATGTAAAGTTGTTTGTTGTGCCGTATTTAATGCATGCTAATATGTGATTTATATCTATATTGTATTACATTGCAGCTAAAAAACCTGGAGGTTTGCAAGGTGGAGGAGGACCTATTCCTGGGCCACCAGGAAAATTTAACACAGTAGCAGCAAGGCCTGGCAGTGGTCACTCAGATATACCAAATCAGTGGAAAGGTTCACAAGATGATGGTAGGTTCTATGTTTGATTGGGTATCAGATGAGAAGAAATACACAGAAATGGTTATAAATAATACAATGTAGAATCTCATTTTGTATCATAATGAAGGGCTACAATTGTTAAGTGATCCAGGTTACTTTGCAGTCAATGTATAGAGCATCAACCATCAAAAAATTAATTTACTTGAAAGTTACATATCATAAAGGGAGATAATTTGCCATGTTGGGTTTTTTGCACAGGTAGGAGTGGCTTAAGTGAGTATGAGTGTCAGTAATTTAGCAAGTAGAATTAAAATTCTGACCTTTTTTTGAAGGGCAATGCTAATGGAACAACTTGAGCAAAAAATTTTGAAAATCCTTAAAGAAATTTCTGAGATATAAGACGTCAAATTTTGATGGGTTATAGTTCTCTCTAGAGTTTTCCTTAAATTTGCATAAGATGTTTACAGGCCTTTAAATATATGAAAATATAATTGGAATTAATATAAGAAAGATAACAGGAAACACCTACAATGGCCGTAAACCACAATCACATGCCACAATCCACCAGGGAACCGCTCGAGAAAAACAATAAATGACAAAAGACAAACATGTACAACGATAGGAACTCAGGATAGCCGGACTTGGTACCGGCACTAGCAAGTGCTAGCGGTAGGGTTAAACCAGTTTATGGGTACCCAAACCTCCCCTTTCTCTATCCCGTTTCCCTATAGTATAATAAAACATACAAATAAAACCCAATACAGGTAGACTTCTAACTCCAAGACCACAATCTTGAGAAGGAAAGAAAAAGACAAAACATAATTTAGAAAGATGGGTCGAGGAATGCTCGCCGCTAAACTGCCGGCTAGCTCAAGGAGCCTAGTCTGCTGGTAAAAAACTGTCGCACTACGGAATAAAGATCAAACTCAAAACTCCCTGGAGGGTTTGGTAAAGAATTATCATAGATTTCAGTAGACATCGGCAGTATCAGTGAGAGGCCAGTATACCTGTAATATCTTCAGGTCATTGGATCCCAAAGCCAATTTAATGGAATCCTGAAGAATATCCTGTTAATATCCCCTATTATGTAAAGAATATAAGTTATGTCCCAGTTTTTCTGGATTTTTTATCAGTTTTTGACATTTTTTAACAACATTTCCATAAAATCGAGGGTGAGAAATGCCAATAGTAATAAGCTGTTTGCGAGTCGCACCATATTTAGAAATCAAATCTTCATATCTTCTGTAAAACTTCTTAAAGGTTTATAAAGTATTTGGAAAAGTTTATTTGGAAGTAAATTAAATTTTATACACTGTCTATTTCATGCATTTTAAAGTGATCTATGACCAAGAAAATATGATCCATGTGCAAGAAAATTTAACACTGTTTGGATGGATAAAACCTGAGGATATCAAATCTTCTGAAATCTGACGCTCATACTCCCATAATTTCTATGAGTATTTCATTTAATATCTATAATAAAAGTGACACTTAAATCATACATTCACTGTCTTGTTCACAGGTCCATCAATTGATTATAAAAAGGAACGTAGTAGAAAGATGAGCATTGAATTTAGAACTGTTGCGTTACGGAGAAAAACATTAAAAACATCTCGATCAGTAGCTGATTTTCGTGAGGGTATCAATCATTATTGTTTTTTTTTTTTTCACAGGTTAAAGGTTAAATTTGCATGAAAAATGAATTAACAATGGAACCAGGTTTTACAGAAATACAAAAAATTAACATTATTTTGAACCAATTCTAAATTTTAAAAAAGGTGACAAGAGTGGCAGAGAATTGAAATGAATTTCATAAGCATGTGATGATTATGGTTGTGGTATTTGTGGTTTCAAATTTTTCTTTATTTTATATCTATAAACAATACTTTACAATGTTAATGTAAACATTGTGTTGATGTGTGTGATTTTTTTCATTTATAGGGTCGATTTGATATTTTTGTCATCTTAAGTCTTAGTTATGATCCGTCACAATCAAAACCATGTCATATTTCAAGGATAATTTTCTTCCACTTGTTAGCACCTTTTTATAATGTATTTTACAGAATTGTTCAATACAACTCTAATATAAAATAGTGGTATTTGTCATCCAGTTTCCCATTTCAGCTTGGTGGGATCAGCAAAATCATTACTGCATGTTTATACACATTTCATCAAAATCAGCCTTTTCTATGTATCATGTGCGTTTTTGCAACATGTACATTCACTCCATATCCTTTCATATTTTTCTATTAATTTGTATTTATTGACTGTTAAAAATAGGTGATATTCAAATTCAATTTAACAATCTTCACACAGGAAGTAGTAATCTGGGGTCCTGCCAACAAGTTTCTCTATCCCCAAAAATTTATTCATGATCCAGGTGTATTTATTCATTCATGCAATCTGTGAAAATTTTTCAGTAGTCACCTTGGCACCTGTCTGTGAATTTCTAGGAGCCTAGGCAAAAGTTACTAGGTTTTTGTCTCGCCTGCGACAAAAAATGGTGAAATCAAGACTCCGGGATCGTGTTTCAAAATAAAAACAAGAACTTAAACGTTAAATTTATAAATTTGAAAAGATATTGAACAATTTTGACAAAATATTTGTGAATAACAATATATCAATATAACAAATGATTATAAAAATATATGTTGTGCAATGGCCACAAATTAATGTAAATAAACAACATGAACAAAGTAAAAATGGTAAGGTAGGCCACAATTAAAAGGTAAAATTAAACAAAATATACAACTAAAAACAGGTAAAATAACCAGAACGGGTAAACAAATGATTACAACACTTTAATATCTCGATCTGTGTTTTCACAGACATTTGCTGGTGTTTACACTGTGAAATATGTCAGAACTCAGTGTTTTGTAACTGAAACACACTGTGTGTACTGAAGATGGTGGCCACTTAGTCATGCATGAATGATCACTTCAAGTTTTTAGCAAGCAGTTTGCACAGCCTGTACCAGTAGTCCTAGCCACTAAACAGACATGAAGTTATGTCTTGGGGAGTACATACTGATTCCATGCCTAGATGGTGGCCCTTGCCCCTTAGTCATGCATGAGTGATCACATCATTTTTTTATACGACCTCAAAAAATTTTTTGAGGTCGTATAATGGTATGATACTGGCGGCGTCGTCAGCGTCGGCGTCTGTACACACTTCATTTCCGTGCAATAACTTATGTTCTGGTTGACCAATCTTAATGAAATTTTAACAAAATGTTCCTTGGCACAAAGGGAAGGCTGGGATTGTTTTTGGGTATTGTAGCCCCTCCTGTTTTTGAAAAAAGGGCCAAAAAGGGCCAAATTGGGTGTTCTCATATATAAGTTGTAGAATATTAATTATTAAACAGATTTTTATGGGGTTTCTTTCAGTGTGCTCCTTATTAAATTTCCAATCAGTAGTATGCAAACGGATTTCACATCGCATGTACCGTTTATGAGATAAATGGGGCCCTAACAGGGGGAATCCCCGAAAAATATTTTTTTAATTTTTAGTCCGATTTTGATGCAGTTTTTTTTCAATTGATTCCTTGTGAAAAATTAATGTAGCGCTCAATTATTAGATTTTTGTTAACTTGTTTCCTTCCCGAGCTACATTGTATGAGGGGCCGAACGGGGCAAAAATTGCAAATTTGCAGATTACCTAAAATTTTTATTTTTCATCGGATTTCGATGGGATTTTTTTCTTTGGATTCCTCTTGATATAAGCTTTCATTGGTATGCAATGGATTTAGCGTAGCTCTTTCCGTTTCCGAGCTATAAGGGGTCAAAGGGGCCAAAACTGCAAATTTGCAGATTACCTAAAATTTTTATTTTTCATCGGATTTCGACAGGATTTTTTTCTTTGGACTCCTCTTGATATAAGCTTTCTGTAGTATATCAACTGATTTGGCGTAGCTCTTACCATTTCCGAGCTATAAGGGTTCAAAGGGGCTAAAGCTGCAAATTTGCAGATTACCTTAATTTTTATTTTTCATCGGATTTCGATTGTATTTTTTTCTATGGATTCCTCTTGATATAAGCTTTCAGTAATATGTCAATGGATTTGGCGTAGCTCTAACCATTTCCGAGCTATAAGGGTTCAAAGAGGTCAAAACGGCAAATTTGCAGATTACCTAAATTTTTATTTTTCATCGGATTTCAACGGAATTTTTTCTATGGATTTCTCTTGATATTAGCTTTCAGATTTGGTGTAGCTCTTACTGTTTCCGACCTATAAGAGGTCAAAGAGGACTCATAAGGAGTCATAAGGGCTAATTACTTGGTCAATCTCCTTATTGTGTCCAACTAATTATTGTGTCAAGCTCTTTAGTATATCCATACTTACTTTAAAGTTACACTTGTTCAAATTTCAGTGGTTGACATGCTGCCGTCGTATCATGCTGGGCTCGGCGTAGCCCTTTATTTTGTCAAGGAAATAGTAAACATAGTTAAAGAATTACATTTTGTTTTTATGGCTGCTGCAGTAAATCAGTATGCAAATTTAAGCGATGCAAGGGGCCAGGAAGACATATCCTGTGTCCACAGTTTGTTGGTGTCAGCGCCACTTCATATCTACTTAACTGTTTACAGCTAACATTAAAGATGAGATGGATGCATTTAGAATTATGATTGTTTCTAGGGATTCTGATTTGTCAGAACATCTTTTTTGATTGCACAAAGTTTATGTAATGTTGTTGAATATGGAGGGAAGTTAAATTTTTGAATTACTAAGTCGATTACAACTTTTATTAATTTAATTATTTTGTTGGTTGTGATTCACAGCATACATTGCATACTTTATACCAAGTTATCATCACTTTATGAAATAAAAAAAAAAACAAGAGCAATTGAAAAGGGTTTTGAAAATTCATACAAAGAAGCCTGTCTAAATTGAACCCATGTGAAACTGAAGATTTTGTTCTGTATAGACAGGTGTTTGGTTTACACAGGTTCAAACTATTTGATATGAACAGTCTTGAGATCAAGTTTCGTTCAGCCACATTTAAAGTATAGTCAAAGTTCAGTTTACGACTGTCGTGCCTGAACTTGCACTATACAGTACAGAAAGAGTGGTACCGTGAACAATCACTGTGTTAGACATGTTCCACACTGACTCTGAGAGTGATACTGAATAACTTTTTAGGGCCTCGCCAGTAAATGGCGGGGCCCTATAGTAATCAGCCCGTCCTTTCGTCTGTCCGTCCGTCCATCTGTCCGTCCGTCAGCGTTTTCTATGTCGTACGATAACTCAAGAATGCCTTTACGGATTTTTATGACTTTTTCACTTAAAGTTGCACTTGACTGAAGGAAGCTCCCTTTCGTTTTTGAAGAAAATCGGAAAATGATTTTTGGGGAAAAACTTCATTTTTATATGAAAAAGTGCATATTTTGAGAATTAGCTCTATGTCGTACAATAAATCAAGATTGCCTTCAGGGATTTTAATGATTTTGATACTCAAGGTTGAACTTTACCAAAGGAAGCTACCCTTCGTTTTTGTGAAAAATCTGAAAATGATTTTTGGTAAAAACTTCATTTTTATATGAAAAAGTGCATATTTTGAGAATTAGCTCTGTGTCGTACGATAACTCAAGATTTCCTTCAGGGATTTTAATGATTTTGATACTCAAGATTGAACTTAACCAAAGGAAGCTCCCTTTCATTTTTGTGGAAAATATGAAAATGATTTTTGGGAAAAAACTTCATTTTTATATGAAAAAGTGCATGTTTTGAGAATTAGCTCTATGTCATACGATAACTCAAGATTGCCTTCAGGGATTTTAATGATTTTGATACTTAAGGTTGAACTTAACAAAAGGAAGCACCCTTTTGTTTTTGTGAAAAATCTGAAAATGATTTTTTGGAAAAAACTTCATTTTCATATGAAAAAGTGCATATTTTGGGAATTAGCTGTACGTCGTACAATAAATATTAAAATTCCCATCAGGGATTTATATGATATACAAAAGGTTGGTCCTGATCAAAGGAAGCTCCCTTTTGATTTTGAGGAAAATCTTATTTCCATGAAATTCTGCAGTCAGGTTTTTGGGACACACAAGGGGGCGGGGCCCTTTCTGACTTTGTCAGTATTCTAGTTCTCTGTTAGCATGGTTAGAGATATCTTCATTATTTTTTCTGCATTTAAAGTGGAGTAACACAACGCTTTCAATACAAAAGAAAGTAGGAAATGATCTCAAACAGGAAAAAAGATATTTTGATCCACTCTCAGAGTGGGACATGTCTATCACAGTGATTTGTCATGGTACCACTCTTTCTGTACTGTAGTTACTTAATTATAAGTCTCATCACCTCCATGTACTAAATGCAAATGAAAGTTTATTCACTCTAGGATGTAGATAGATTTTGTAATAAGATGTCCTTGTGTGTACACCATGACTCATTATAATAAACAGTTGTTAAACAGAGAAAACACAAGTAGAAGTTTGATTTTATGATATAGCAGGGGGTTGTACTATAAAGTACTTGTATTTATATCTGATCAAGGGAAGTTCACTTCCTGACAAGATAAATATAGATTTTCATAGAGAGATTCAGCTCTTCAGGAACAGTGGCTCAATGTGTGATTTTATTTGGAACCTGACCATATCTAAATTAGAAAGTTTTGTTTAAAACTAAGAAGTATGTCCCTCCTGCAAAGCTCTGTCCTAATAACTGATTTTGGCCCTCTGTCAGCTTTTGTTAATATATGAATTTCTTGATTTCGAGTATTTTTATTTGATCTGCACTGAAGAGATATAAGTTGTCTAGATGGCCGTACATGCCGTAGAGACATTTTTTTTTTATCTCGCCAGTGACAATATGAGCAGAAAGTTTGACAAACCTTGATGCTTAGATACAGTTTCACTTTGATGGATTTTAATGCAATACCTGGAACACCATTTATGTCTCAAACTCTTTTCTGGTCCCTTTGTTTAATTTTAAGCATGTTTGACTTTTATAGCATGAACACCCTTCAAACTCCTGTTTTCATCGGTACCTTGGGTGTTATTCAGGTATGACAATGGTGACAGTTGACCATATCAATAAGGTATTAGGAAGTCTGTAATGTATGACTTTAGTTGTGGTTTAATGATAATTATGCATCAAGTTCAGTCAAGTAAGAAGTTTTTGTGTCTTTGACTTCTCTTTTACAATCTAACACATTTTATACCTTCAGTTTTATATTATTAAATATCCTAACGCATTCTACAAGTGGAGACCAAATATACATGTATTACACTAGTAGTAATATTTTTACAGGGTCATAAGATAAGAGTTAATTATAGGTTTCATTATCATGATTATGAGTGAGGCTTGCATATTGCTTGTTATCAAATCGAGCTATCTAATTACACAATAATAATTAACAAGCTTCAGCAAGTTAATTATTATTTGTAATTAAATAGCGGGATTTGATAACAAGCGATATAGAAGCCTCACGAGTTGTGAAACCTATTTCTCTTAATATGATAAAATTCATTTGTAAACCATTCTGTCCTGTTCTCCCAATTATGCAAGTTGGGAGAATTTAGTTTGTTGAGTTTGTGAATACATTGAAGATTGATTTTGTACTTTAAACTTATCCTTATAATGAATGTAAAGTCTAACAATAAATTTTCCCCGTATATAAAGTAGAAACTATAAACAACGATGGGTGTTGTAGATGTAGGAACTATGTTGCATTATACGCACATGTACACAACAATCAATAGAAATGACAAGTACATGATTCCTTGCTTGTGACAAACTTGGGTGAAAGCTCGGTTGAATTGTAATTACAGTTTTTAACAACATTACAGTAATAAAATTAATTTCTGCTTGTCAGTTGAGTGCAAATGTTACGAATGATTTGTAATTAAATGTAGACCAGTTTCTCTGTCTCTGTGGTGACTGATTCTGATGTCAATTTCCACGAGTCAATCCCAATACACATTACATCATAACAGCAACACAGAACACAGGAAGGAAACTTAAATTTAGCAATAAAATAATATATTTCAAGTGACCAAAATATATTGAACTGTTTTGGGAGAATGAATTAATAGGTGTGTACACACGAAGCTCATTTTTTTTCATTTCTTCTTCTTTCCTATGAAATAAAAAAATAATGCAGACGACATAATGCAATAAAGAATCGCCATGACATTGGTTTGACCCGATGTGTGACCTCTAGAACAACCAATGAAAATATGGCTGAAAAGTTATCTAATCGTATGAAAGGCTAATTAAATGATAGCATAAAAGTTATCACTAAGTGATACGAAAAAATATCTCATCGTGTAAGAAATAGATATTGCTGCCACATCATAAGAGAATGTTTTTTACACAACTTAAATGAACAGACTTTAAACAACATTAACAACAGTTTTCTTCTGGAATTTTTTTATATTGGATGTATGTTAATGTTCATTGAATATGTAATGATGTCCTTATCAGTGCTCATCATCAAACTCCAATCAATCAATCAGTCAGTCCAGTTCACCATGGTATCATCTGTTACCTTTTCAATAGACAGAAATTTGTCCATCAATCTATTAAATGACAGTTTAAGTATAGTAAGTTTAAGAAGACCTTTATAATCTACATCATGTACATAGCAGGTTTATCATGTTAATAATCAGATAAATACAGTACTTTTCCCAAATATAGGCTACTCGATTTTGTCAAAAATTTATCAGATATACAATTTTAAAGGCCTATTCAGGAAGCTATACAGGACTTAAGAAGCTGCCACTTGAATATTTCCTCTTAACCTTGACCTTTGTTTAGTGATTAAAAAGAATAAGACCTGGAGATATCTCCTGACATGTCTGATATATCATGTGACTAAACACATGAAAACAGTAATTATCAGTTGGGAAACTTGTTACAAGTCTTTCCTACTTGAAGTAAAGACAGAAAAACTATTGTATTGTAAACACTTTAAATATTACATACTGTCAGCTCCAAAAAACTTTTTCATAACAAAAAATGGAACTATCTTAAAACATGGTGACTTTGTTGTGCTCCTGCTTTTAGAAAACAGTCGTGTGACATTGATTTTAAACAAATATTATAAGTGTTTGTGAGACTGTTCAGTATGAATTACACATATTTTATTGTCTATACCTTACTAAGACCTGTGTGTAACTTTATATGGTACTTGTATATACTTGGAACTGATTTGAATTACAATGGTTTATGATGAGCCATTAACGAAAGTAAAAATAGGCAAGACTTAGGTATGGTGATTCTGGCAGCAAAGGCCTGGAGTAAGGCTCCACTGACTTTGAAATTTTTCACTCTAAGTCATAATTTTTTTTCTTGCATATGTTTAACTCGAAGTCATTAACCACTCATAGTAGCCCATTGATATTTGGTATGTTGTTGCTTTAGCTTCACTAGAGATCAATTTCTGTGGCATTTGGAGTTGATATCATGGAAGTCATGCTCCACTCACTTTGAAAGTTTCAATTGTTTATTAGTTAATTACTGTTCAACCAAGCCACTTGATATCTGACAAGCAGTTGTGTCCTGAGGAGTACATTCTAATTGCACATCCATGTTATAGCCTTGACACCTCAGTCATGCATGAACAATCACAATCAGATTTCATGAAATTGCCATAATATTGAAAACATAGCCATGCATAGTGACATAGGGTAAATTGGTTGATAAAGTTATGGCTGTTTGTTTCATAAAAAAAATCAGAAATCAAAATGCTGTAATGAATATGTAATTTTCCATAGGTAGCTGTAGGCAGGAGAAGGTACCAGTTTTACATTTTAGGTCCTAGAGAAATACATCTATTGATTGGATTAGTTATTTAATGCCTTCCTTTCATAGACATGAAACTGAAATTGACAGATATTTTGTTTACATAAAGCTAATATTTTATTTGTTTTTAGCACCAGTGGGTGGTCCACCAATGGGCCTTGGTGGTTTGTTTGCTGGAGGAATACCAAGGCTACCAAATAAAGGTGCAAGAACAGGTGGTGGTGGTAGTGGTCCTAGAGGTGAGGTTATGGACCCTGTAGTGTACTATTAATAACATACACAGATATCTTAAATATTACTTGTATATTGGTCCCAGAGGTGAGGTTTTTTACCCTGTAGTGTACTTCTAATAACATACACAAATATCTTAAATATTACTTGTATATTGATACCAGAGGTGAGGTTATGGACCCTTTAGTGTACTAATATAGAGAAATATCTTAAAAAATTACTTTTACATTTATACACTGATAATCAAGGGTAGTTTCCATTGTTTCATTTTTAGCTCACTTTGCTATGCCAGGGTGAGTTTTTGTCATCACTTGGCATCTTGCTTCTGTATTGTCCATCCAGGGATCTATCTGTCATGTCTGTTTTAAACTTTTCATTCAAGCTCTCCTCCCCTGAAACCTCTAGGCCGATTGGAGCCAAATTTGGTCATGTAAGTCCTGGGGTGGTCCCTTTGAAAATTGTATCAAGAAGGTCTATTCCTCGTCCAAGATGGCCACAAACTAGGAACATAATTTGTAATTATGAAAAAGACATTCACAGATCTCAGAAACTATCAGTCCAGTTATATTCACAATGGTCCTTAGATGGTCCCTTCAAAAAAAGGTATGCGGCAGGTCTGTACCTCATCCAAGATGACTGCGAACAGGGACATAGTTTTAACATTGCACCCCATGTAAAAGACATTCAAAAATCTTCTTCTCAGAAATTATCAGTATAGTATTTACCAAACAATGGTCCTTAAATAGTCCCTTCCAAAAAGATACCTTGTGTATCTGAACTCATTCAAAATGGCCACCAGCAGGAAACATAATTATAACATTTGACCATATGGAAAAGACATTCAAAGATCTTCTTCTCAGAAATTACCAGTCCTATTATAACCAAACTCAGTCACAATGGTCCTGAGGTATATAATCTATATTGAATTTTTTTTTACACCAATTATAGTAATATTACAAAAACCTGAACAGATGGGCATATCATGCCAAATTTTAGCCTCTTTCTAGAGTAGGTATCACAATTTATGACTATTTTTTGTCAAATGATTGACTTTGTGTATGCCAATCAGTTTTTTGCAGTCCCTCATTAATATGTGAACTAACGTAGATCATTTGTCTCATACTTTTGTTCCTTGCCAAGTGATATGGAGCTTTTTATCAGTGATTAGAAAACCGGGAAACAATATTGATTGGTATATTTGGACTGCTAATAAAAACTTCTAGATTTTTATCCTCTCCCAACCTGATTTTTTAGCCCATAAAAAAATTTATTTTGGCTTTCACTAAATATTTTGTCTTTTTAGCTCACCTGGCCTAAAAGGTCATGTGAGCTTTTGCCATCACTTTGCGTCCGTCGTCCGTCAACAATTTCAAAAATCTTCTCCTTTGAAACTGCTGAGCCAATTGTAATGAAACCTGGTCTGAAGCATCAACAGGGTATGCAGTTTCCAAATTGTGTTCGATTAGTCCGAAGACCAAACAACATGGCTGTTGTTACTAAAAATAGAACATAGGGGTAAATTACGTTTTTATACGACCGCAAAAATTTTGTGGTCGTGTTATGGTATGGTGCTGGCGTCGGCGTCGGCATCTGTGGACAGCATAACTTTGGTTCTAGTGAACGGATTGTTACCAAATTTTAGCATGATATTTGTTGGCACAAGGTCAAGCCCGGGTTTTAATTTCGCGTTCCCTGCCCAACCCGTTTTTGAAAAAGAGGCAAAAAAGGGGCCAAAAAGGGGTTAAATTAGGTATTTTCGTGTCTGTGGACAGCATAACTTTGGTTCTAGTGGA
>MJUU01030494.1:8222-20706 GCA_002080025.1 Modiolus philippinarum
AAAAAAAAAAGTAATACATACTGCAATTTGTCTCATCCAAGTCAGAAAAGTAAATAAAGTCACTGCATGCAGGTCTATCATCATCATCATCATCATATGGGAAAATATAAACCCTTTCACCATTGTCCTCATCAGGAAACACAATTTCTCTTTCTGTATCTACTTCCATGAATAATCTGAAAATTAGGAAAAGGAGTTCTTGATTTCAAATACACTTTAATTTTAATCCACACTTGTGTATTATTTAAATATGTGACATATACAATTTACTTTTAAGGCAATTATAATCCAACTTTTGCAATTTTATTTTCAAGTGAAGTGAATAAAATTTAAACTCATTTTCTCCCAGAAAAATTTCTGAAAATCCAAAACCAAAAGTCATGGTAACGGTTTATACTATCCTACATGTACAAAAAGTATTCAGTCACTCAGTTGGGGCCATTTAGGGCTTGCTATATGGTGTGATGTTCCTCACTGTGTTGAAGACCGTACGATGACCCCTAGATGCTTTGTTTTGGGTCGTTTTAACCCGGATATGGGATGTTGTCTCCTTGATATTTACCCCATTTCCTTTCTTTTCCATACGTAGAACCACTACGTATTTGAATTGCGGTTTTTCAGAGGGGGATTTCCTCAATTTCCCCGTAGGAAAATCTAGCATGGGGAAAATGGCAACATACCACCGGCTGTAGCAGTGCTGTATCGATGTTACCTATAAAAACATAGCTCAAAAGTTTGGCTATCTTTGCATATACAGTATAATTTGAAACTTACCGGGAGCCTTTTCACTTCACGATATTATATCTTCAGCGAATCACCATTGTCATGTACAACTCCACCTGGGTTCAAAATTTGGCAACTCAACTGTTTTGATTTACATGCGCGGGTCGCGTGCAGCTGACTCCGATGTAAAAAAAGTCCTATTTTGCGATACGTATATACACATAATGTAAATTAAATAATATTTGATTGTATAATTCATACCTTTTGAAAGCTAGCATTGAGTTTTAAAATGATTTAGAATACACCATTCAAATATTTTTTTGAAAATATAAACAAGGCGTAGAAACATTTATCCTGCAATGGTGGTATTTACTAGACGTATACGACACTACGAATATTTTTTTTCGTATTCGTAGGGTAGACTGGTAACCGGTCCGCGATTTTGAACGGAGAAAAGACAGAACGACTGGTTTGAAACCTCGAATACTTTGACGTCACAGTGTAAATTCTCTTATGACGTCAGGGATTATACCAAAATGACCGAAGTTGTTTACTGTCTTCCTGGTCCCGCTTCACAAAGAAAATGCATATTCAAATAGGGTTTAAATGATTGCAGGATAAAAACAATATATGTACATTGTCGGAAATATAAAATTTATTTGTACTCGCTGCGAAACAGGGGAGAAATGCTCGGTAAACCTCGCATTTCTACCTGTTTCTAAAGCTCGTCAAATAAATTATATATTTTCCGACAATGTACATATATTGTATATTTACCTGAAACTTCACGGTTGATGACGCAAGATCAAAGAGCTCAGTTCAAAAGCTTCACAAATGGCGACGAAAGGGACCTGGTCGTTCGCGAGCGATATGAATGGTCATATTTTTGTGACCAAGGAAGGAAGGCGTGTGCAGGTGAAGGGGAAAACTCTACCCCGGGTAGAGGAGTTAGAGATTCCTACGGAGGATATGCTGCGTAAGGCACGCATGATGGAAATCCCCTTATCTGATGCGATAGCGGTAGGTATTATATACAAATACTTTATTTGTACTAAAAGTAAGATTTAAAGTGATTGAAATGACAAAATAACCCCAAATGCGTTACCCATGGCTTGAGATAAGTAATTACCTTTTGCTTTAGCGGGTATGTTCCTCCGTGGCCTTCGGAGTAGATTATAATTCCAGGTAAATCCGAGTGCGTTCGCACTTAGACTTTTTCCCTTTTATGTATGACAAATAAATTGCAAAATGCAAGTCACGACAAAAATTTATTTGACTAATGAACGCCTTGTATCATCATTATCTCCTGTCGTTGGCGATCACGGCCGGAATATCTAGCTGTACCAGAATTGTTAACAATTCTGGAACAACTTTTTTTTTATATTCCAGAATTGTTAAAATTCTAACTAATGCTATGTATTTTGGGGCTGATTTTTTGTGAAAAAAATATTTTGGCTGCCAAAATGACAAAAAAAAATTTCTAAAGGAGGCTTTCTGCCCCCAAAAATAATGTTAATTTTGAAAAAAAAAATTTTTTTTTGATACAAGTGAAATAAATAAATAATTTTTTTTTCTGTCCAGAAAAAAACCATACCCCCCCTTTCAGGTTAAATGGTTGGTCCCTTACCTTTAAAAACAATTCCTGGGACCAGTTAATTTAAAATGACATTTTTATGACTCTAATTTATGATTACTATTTCTTGCCAACCTAAACGGTCCACAGGTAAAAATTTCGATGTTGTGCACTCACGGCGAATAAGCCTATTGTTTCAATTAAATTGATGATTTTCCTAAAAGTGCACATTCACACTTTGACTGGACCTGCAGTTTATTAAAAAAATATTGAAATACATAAATGTACTATACAACTTTACATAAAAACAATGTAGATTCTTTTTTTTTAATTTTTTTCATGGCTCTCAGTCTGACTGGTAGTGATATAAATTGTGAAGATGAGGTAAAATTACCAGGAATAACAATAGACTTTAAGGGGGAAGACCTGGGTAGGCATAAAATTCTCCACTCGTTTAATTTTTTCAATTTGACATTATTTTGCACAATTGCAGCATGAATGTTGCTTATTATATTTTATTTATTATCGGAAAACTATTTAAGAGGGGCCTGATGGGGGGGTTTCATCACGAATCACGAAAAATTGATTCGGACCAATCACAGTTCACGGGAAATTCATTTTGTCAATTTGACCAAGAACGATTCACAGCGATGTTCTAATAAGGATTCACGACAAATTAATGAAATGGAAAACGAATCATGGAAAATTGAAATCCCCGATCACGGAGAACGAAATAAACCCATCAGCCCTCTCATTTAAGGTATAGTAAGGCCCTATTAAGTTCATTTGTAGATTTTCAGCCAAATGTAACAAAAAATTTGGGTGTGGGTGGGAGGTTTTATTTTATTTTTTTTCTGATTTTCACTAAAATTGATAGGAATTTAAAGAAAATTTCTGAATAATTGAAAATAAAAAAAAATGAGTTCAGAAAAAATGGGGCAGGTGGGGACGAGAATCAGTACCTCCTGCCATTGCTTGGGATTATTCACAGTTACTCCAAGGTTGAGGGTTCATACATGTAAATCCCCAACACATGTATTTCATTGTTTATATTTACCACTGAGTACCCAAACAGCCTTTGTGGCCTACAGTCAGCAAGGGTTTGTATACAAGCATACTTATGTTTTTAAACCTCAAAAATATATACAAAAATTTATTATTCTTACAGCCCCCAAAAAACGTTGTCTATGTATTTATGGGAATATATAATGGTATGAGTCTCACCCCTGTGAGATGAAATTCATGACCTTATGAACTATCATGAATGATTCATGAATATTCATGAATGATTCATGAATATTCATGAATGATACATGAAAGTTCATCATTATTCATGTATGAATGTTCATGAATTTAATTCATGTCGATTTTCAGTTCATGAATTGTTCATTGAATGTTCATGAATAAGTTATGAACTATTCATGAAATTTGTTCATGAAATGTTCATGCATATTCATGAATTAGTCATGAGACTCTGACTGTGGGGGCCATGGTTCATACATTTGTATCAATATTAAGAGTTATCTTCCATATAATCTGTTTACATGTTTCAAAATCTCCTTAAATAAACGTTTAAAAACTTTGAAATGCATTAATAAGAAGCATCTTTCATCATTTTTATTATTAAAGAACTATATACAATATATTATTTGAAAATTAGTTTTCTCCCGCATTACCATGCAGTGCATTTCTTGTAGATATATGATTACTCCTAAATTTATAGGTCATATTTGCTGATACCAGGACAATGATTTTGAGGATAAGTAATTTTGTCTGTGGTTCAGGAATTTCCAGTGAATTCAAACTAGCCAAGACACCAGCTGCATTCTTCAAGGTGTTCATCAAGGCAACTTATGTATCAAATACAGGTATGGTTTCTATAAGCTTATCTTTTACTAAGATAAAGGGATGTGCAGTGAATTTTCATTCAGACAATACATTACTGAGGATAACCTCTGACATTCCCCATAGTTGTCTTGCAGAATATCAAAATAGTTACCTTTCTTCACAGGTAAACTTGTTTGTTCACACCTCCCATTGTTAAATCATAATATCATTTGCTTATTGTTTATTATTTTATTGTTTTTATATTGTCACATACATGACTTTGTATATATGACAAATAAAGTTCCTGTTTTCTTGTTAAAACAAATTTCATTCATGCCTGAAGAGTTTCATCCTTCAGGAGAAATCTTTCAAACTGATTAAATGACTTTAAAGGGATTAAAATGATGAGTAAAATTGGGGATTGTCTCAAACTTTGAATATTTTATTGTAAAAATATACATATAACTAGTTTAAGATTATGGAAATGGATATTTTTTATTATTCCCATAGTGAATTCCTTTTTTAGCTCACCAGTGGCTAATGCCAGGGTGAGCTTTCGCCATCACTTTGCGTCCATCGTCCATCCGGCGTAAACTTTTCATTCAAAGATCTTATCCTCTGAAACTACTGGGCCAATTGGAAACAAACTTTGCCACAATAGTCCTTGAGTGGTCCCTTACAAAAAAGATGTTTTTCAGGTCTGCGCTATATCCAAGATGGCCGCCAGTGGGAAACATTGTTTTAACATTGGACATATCGGAAAACACATCTGAAGGTCTTCTCCTCTGAAACTGCAGAGGCAATTGGAACCAAACTTGGCCTAAATAGTCCTTGGTTGGTCCCTGACATTAAAGGTGTTTTTCAGGTCTGCTCAATATCCAAGATGGCCACCAGCTAGAACATTGTTTTAACATTGGACCATAATGGGAAAACACATTTAAAGATCTTCTCCTCTGAAACTGCTGAACCATTGAAACCAAACTTATCCAGAATAGTCCTTGGGTGGTCCCTTACAAAAAGTGTTTTTCAGGTCCATGCTATATCCAAGATGGACGCCAGCGGGAAACATTGTTTTAACATTGAGCTATATAGGAAAGCACATTCAAAGATCTTCTCCTCTGAAACTGTTGAGCCAGTTGGAACCAAAATTGGCCTTAATAGTCCTTGGGTGGTCCCTGATAAAAAAGGTGTTTTTAGGTCCATGCTATATCCAAGATGGCTGCCAGCAGGAAACATTGTTTTAACATTGAACCCTATGGGAAAGCACATTCAAAGATTTTCTCCTCTGAAACTGTTGAGCCAGTTGGAACCAAACTTTGCCATAGTCCGTAGGTGGTCCCCTACGAAAAAGTTGTTTTCCATATCAGGCGCTATATCCAAAATGGATGCCAACAATAAAAATTGTTTAACATTGGACCCAATGGTAAAACACATTCAAAGATCTTTTTCACTGCAATGCCTTAGCCAATTGGAATCAGACTTGGCCACAAGTCCTTGGTTGTTCCCTGCAGAAAAAAGAACCAAACTTGAACCCAACTGAAACATTTTCAAAGGTCTTGTCTGCTGAGACTACTATCTAAAATTTGAAAAGAGGATGTTTGAAGGGCTAAAATGTTTATCCTTTCAATTAGAATATCATGAGAATACTTTTTTGAAAGCTGATTATGTATATTTATTGAGACAACTGTCATATTTCAAGCTGGTGTATGAATATTGTTTTGCTGGGTGCCTGACAAGGACTGGGAAGCACGTGTTTTTTCAAATGTAAATATTATTGTTTATTTTATATTTTTATTCGGTGCCATTTTGCGAAAAATCTAAACGGTTCACCCCATATTTTTATGGCAGATTTGGAATCCTTAGTTAAAATGCTTCGAAATGATATACAACTTAAAGGTCAAGCTAAACCTATATGTTTAGGGCAAACAGTGGAAAATGGCTAATTTAGCCTTCAAGTAAATGGCAACGTCGTAACTGGTATATGAGACCTTAGATGTGCAAAATAAAAAGCTCATTTTTAGACACCCAACTACCTTAAACACCTTCAAAAATTATCAATTACTTAAACCATCATGGCCAGTTCAAGACAAGCCCTAGCAGAACACTTCAGCATTAAGTTTTATATTCATGTATCAATGAAAAGGGATAATGGGATAAATATTCATGGATTAAAATTTAAGTTAGTGGACTTCCTATCAATGTTTTACTGTGGTGCAATTACTATTATTCATTATTTTTTTTTCTTAGAAATTACAAATGATGTTGATGAAGATGCTGATACAGAAATGGTAGAAGAAGCCGATTCAGAAGTAATTCCTGCAACTCAACCCAGTCAAGTAAGTATTTACCATAATAGATAATAGAATATAAGGTTATTTACATATCAGGATTCAGATAAGGCAAAAAGGCAGACAATACTAGTATTGTCCGGACAGTGGACAATACTGGGTGATACTGGACATTTGAAATAAAAGACAGTCTTACTGTTTTGAACCAGGTGTGGTAGTTAGTAGGTTAAAAGTAAAAAAAATAAAAATATTAGTAATTTGAAATAACAATAATGTTGCAAAACACTAAACAGTGAATGTAATACAAAATGCACAAAATAAGTATTTTTGTGCGGATCAATTAAGAAATAATTCATGGCTGCTATATGGTTATTGGAAATTTAACCATGGGCTGGGCCTTTATATTAGAATTTAACCCTGAGCGTTAGCAAGGGTTAAATTTAGGAGATAACCATACTGTATTTTAGGATCTGAGGGGGTAAATCGTAGATTTTACTGTCGCAAACTGAGTTTTCCGGCGACGCGTTAGCAGAGCCGGAAAACAGATGTTTGCGACAGTAAAATCTTAGATTTACCCCTGAAGATCCTAAAATACAGTTTGGTTATCTCCATTCTAATGCAAATCCCCCAAAAACCATTTAAAATGGATTTTAAAATCACAGGAAGTTCGATATGCGTCTGCGCAATTACGTTGCTATTGGTTCCGACGGTAAATCGTGGATTTTACCCCCTCAAAATTCTGACGCCATCCAATCAAAATTAGCGTTACAAACATAATTGCATTAGAATTACGAATATAAAGGTCCAGCCCATGGTTGAATGACAGTAACCATATACCTGCCATGAATTATTTCGATTCTAATATGTCAGAAAATGGAATTTTCAATTCTGAAGCGACCTAACAGAAATTGGATTCCCGCCTCCATTGCTGTCTGTGTCTATGACGTCACAATACACAATCTGACGTTTTCAAACAGATGCAAGTTCAAAATTCAAATCAAAAGCAAAGCAATGCACATTTACATGTCTGAATGGCATGATTTAGTTCAAAACTGTTCTTCTCCTTTATTTCCTAAACTAAGACGAACAAAATTACAAACATTGTTACTTTTCATCAAAAAAAATAAAAGAAAATAAAGTAAGACTATTGACAACCATTTGTATTAACCACCTATTGAGAACTTTGTATTGTCCAGCAATTGACCATTTAGAATTTCAATTGTCCTGTATTGACTTTACGTGGTAAAACTTTTTGTCCAAGACTATCATGACATTATTTATTTATTCTTTAGAAAACATCACAGTCAAGAGGGAAAAAAATCCATATACCTCCAATAATGTCCAGCAGCAGCACCACATCCTCTGTTTCTAGTTCTAATATTGTCAAAGAGAATGACATCATTAGCAATAATATAAGTAGTAAAATTCTTGCAGGTAAATTATAAAAATAATGATAGTTCATGCTATGATCATGATTATTATACAATCTAACTTGAAAGCTCAAACACCATCAAAGGACTTATATGTATATGTTAATTATCTGGCTTTTGACAGCTATGTATCGTCCATGAAAAAAATCCCATTGAAATCTGATGAAAAATAAAACTAAACCAAACTAGCCAGGAAACAATGGTATTTGTGCGGTGTACTTTAAAAATTGTGTCAAAAATGTCGGCAACTTATCCAAGATAGCTGCACTGTGGACCATAGATTAACAATGAAATAGCATTGCAGATCAAAATTGAATTTGGTCACAAAAATTTTTTTGGGATACCCTTTTTGTTGGAAAATGTCCACTCCTAATAAAAGATTGCTTGCAAAAGTGGGCACATCATGGTTGATCATTGGCCCATATGAACAGCTTATTGAAAAATCTGATCATCTTTTAACCAAAATTAGTCCCAATATAGTCCTTGATTTGTTATGGCATGGATGTAACACTGTTATATCCAGGTGAGCTACATTAGGAACCTTATCAGTTTTCTATTGATTCCTTATGAAAAACTAGAGAATGAGTCTATTATACACAGATCCCCCCCCCCCCCAATAATTTTAATTTATAGCACAGATTTTACCAAGTCAGTCATTCATAAAATTAGTTCCCTGTTACAGAATTGTGATGCAAACTTATCCAAAGTCTTTCAACCATAAAACATAGGTCATTGACATATCATCCAATTGTTGGTAAAATGCACAAACTTCTTTTAGATGAATCTTACAGTGAAATATAATCATGATGCTCTAATATATACAGTAATTGAGAAATAGACTTAAACTATTTGTAGTTTTTAAGAAATGAACTCTAACACAAAACTAAACCAGAGTCATTCAAGCATGAACTGTAGGTCAAAGAGTCAAACTACCTAGTGAACTGCACAGTACTATGAAGATCTACCTACTGGCATAATCATTGTTCCACCTCTTACAGTTTCTGAGAAATGTACTTAAATGCAAAGCTTAACCAGTCGGATGGAAGGACAGACAAGGGTAACACTATATGCCTCTTCCACGTTTGTGGGCGGGGCATAATATTCACGGCGCTCAGGTCACATTTTTGAAACATGTCCCCTTTAGAAGCACTTAAGAGCTATTTGCAAAGTACATAACTTTTTCTCTCAATTATTTGTGTCTTATTTATGTAATTATGTCTTTATTATAACATAGATGCTTTTCTCATTAATTATGTAGGAACATACAGTGTGAAATTAGACAATATATCTGATGCACCAGAAAACATTAGGTTTCGAGATGTTGATGACTTATTTGTCAAACAGGTAAATTTGAAATTAGTTTATATTAAATGTGACACACAGAATCATGATGTTCTCTCATTTTCCAAACAAGTCCAATTGAATTCACCCTAGTGAAACATGTACATTTCAAATTGACTGTGTGCCCAAACATACTTAAATGAAGTTGATCTACAAGTCTGTATAAGCTTAAGAATGGTGCAGAAGGTAGGGACTCCAAGTAAATGCATTTAATTTTGTCATTGTGTTGTAAAAACATTTTTCATGTATTTATTTTCAAAGTTTGTCATGTTTTGTCACTAATATAGATGAAAATTATTTAGAATATATGTGATTTGACCTTGCAAAAAACAAGATACAAACTTTGGTAAAAAATGGCACCATTTTTAGCTCACCTGACCCAAAGGGCCAGTGTGAGCTATTGCCATCACTTGGCGTCTGCGTCCGTCTGTCCGTTAACATTTCACATTTTCATCTAATCTCCTCTGAAACCACTGAAGCAAATTCATCCAAACTTCACTGGTCCTCAACAAAGATTGCTCATTTCGTTCAGATCCGATAAAAACATTGCCGCCAAGGTTAACATTGGACCCTAAGGGAAAAATCACATTTTCATCTTCTTCGCTAAAATCACTGAAGCAAATTAAACCAGACTTTACATGAATGATGTAATAAAGGTCTTTAACAAATATTGCTCATTTGGTTCAGATCTGTCAAAAAACATGGCCACCAGCACGGAACTTAGTTTTAACACTGAACCCTATGGAAAAAATCACATTTTCATCTTCTCCTCTGAAACCAATGAAGCAAATTCAACGAAACTTTACAAGAATGATGATCTTAAGGTCCTTAACAGAGATTGCTCATTTGGTCCCAACTGACAAAAAACATGGTGCCACATTTGAGCCCTACATGAAAAACCATCCTTATCATCATCTTCTCTGATACTATTCAAGCAAATTAAACTAAACTTTATTGGAATGATGTACAAGAAGGCCCTTTGCAAAGATTACTCATTTCATAAGGATCTGATAAAAAGCTTGGGTGCTATTATGGAGAACATAGCTAAATAATTCCAATTGTTTTGTAACGCTCAATTTGATTGGTCAACTTCATTAAAAACAAAGGAGTTATTTCTCGATAAACGCTTCTTGTCGATTAGTACGCTTCGAGAAAAAATAGTGCAGTAAATAATGACGTCTAATTCAGACAAAACTTTCTTTTAAGTGAAAAGAATTGGAATTATAAGAAATAAAAGTAATTTTGGAGGAGTTTATGGGTGTGTAAATGCAGCCTTTTACTCACAAACTTTACATAAAGTCCTTCGGACTTTATTTAGTTTGTGAGTGAGTCGGCCCTGTTTACACATTGATAAACTCCTCCAAAATGACTTTTATTCCTATAATATCAGACTCCATTGGTAAAAAACAATATGCCATTGAATTTTCAAAAATAACAGTATTTTTTTTTGCATTATCTTGTTTCATGAAAAACAGTGAGGAACCCTGGTTGGTTATCTCCCTGTACCAAGTTAGTTTTGTATGGTTCAAAGTGGAAATAATTTTAATTAGCATATCAAATCCTTCTTTTGATATTTAAATTTAAACTTTAACTATATATAACTAACTTGGTGCAGGAGAACCAACCTAGGTTTCTCATTAATTACAAAAAAAAGCCCTGACAAAATGCCAAATACAGGGAAATAACTCCCCAAAACAAAATTTAGTTAAAATTATGATTTGGATGTCAAGTTTTTGGGAAGACCAATAACAATAATTGAAGACAGAAAGTTTTTTGGAAGACCAATAACATTAATTGAAGACAGAAAAGACTGTCTATCATGTTATTTTTTTATATTTCAGATAATTAATGACATGGAACTTTTTACAACACCGCAGCCATTAGCCCTCCTGTCAACAACTGGATTAGATGTCACTAATATTGATGAAGCACAGTTTGTGTGTCTTGGTGGAAATCATTTAAGGTATATAGGACCTTTACATTTAACATTCTTAAAATTTAATAGTTTTAATTTTTGAAAATTGGATGATAAAAGGGCAATAACCCAAACAGGAGTATTTGGATTTCATAAATAAAAAATTCAGGGTGAGTAGATCAAATTGTATTTATGAACAATTTCACCCTTGCTTGTCAGGTTTTTTTTATACTGCACCCTCTTTATTTTCGTAAGTAAACTACATTGACTGTATAAACATAAGTGATATACAGTCACTGACCGTATAATTCTTATATGATTTGCATAATAGGAAATACGCTGATATGATTGGTTGAATTAACTTCCGGTAGCAATTTCTGAAGTCGTTTATTTTTCGATAGACGACGTTGACCGAACTACATTTAAGTTCACCTTATAAATTCATACGCCGAGTGAATCAAAAAGAACAAAAACGTGTGATTGGCATTATAAATGTAAGAATTTAATTACTTATCATCAAATTAAAAGAATTATAAGGATTAAACACCGTTTGAAAGGAATTTATGGGAGTATAAACGGGACCAAGTCACTCACAAACATATCATACAAGTCCTTCAGACTTTTATTTGTTTGTGAGTGAATTGGTCCCGTTTATACTCCAATAAATTCCTTTAAAACGGTGTTTAATCCTATAATAACACTTGGCAATGACGTCAACAATATGTTTCCGTAGACATTGTTCCATGACATTTTAGGAATGCATGGATTCATCACAACCTAACGACGTCCGCTTCACTTTTTAAATCATCATTTGTCCACACCAACTTAAATTTTCACTTACCATATCGATACAGGGTTCAATGAGCGGGGGGTAATAATTATTTGGCTGCCATTCAGCGACAGCTCTTGTTTTCTTAATGTGGATGGCAAAAATTCTTGATTCCAATTTTGGTAAATTTCTTGAAACCCTGTAAGACCATTTAATTTTGGGAATTTTACCTAGCAACCATACATTTTTATACGACCGCAAAAATTTTGCGGTCGTATTATGGTATGGCGCTGGCGTCGGCGTCGGCGTCGGCGTCGGCGTCGGCGTTGGCGTCGGCGTCGGCATCGGCGTCTGTGGACAGCATAACTTTAGTTCTAGTGTATGGATTGTCATCAAATTTTAGTATGATGTTTGTTGGCACAAGCTTAAGCCCGGGTTTTAATTTCGCGTTCCTTGCCCAACCCGTTTTTGAAAAAGAGGCAAAAAAGGGGCCAAAAAAGGGTAAAATCAGGTATTTTCGTGTCTGTGGACAGCATAACTTTGGTTCTAGTGGATGGATTGTTTTCAAATCTTAGTATGATGTTTCTTGGAACATTCTTGAGAAACGTTTTTTTCCTT
>MJUU01030495.1:0-12410 GCA_002080025.1 Modiolus philippinarum
GGACAGACGGAGGGTATAACATTATCCCCGAACTTTCTTCGAAAGTGTGGGGATAATCACACTCAAATAGTTAATGAACTAATTAATAAGTAGTTTCTGGTTTATACATGTAAGTAATGAATAATAATTCTCTCATCTAGCAGAATAAAATTTTAAATATAAATTTTAAAAAATATTTACTTTGTAATTCATATATGATTCAAGCCCTTACATACCAGTAATCCATGAGAATAATTTGTATTAGACTTTCCAAAAATTCTTTGATCTTGGGTCCATGACACACTTACTTGAACAATCAATAAATCTGTCCATTTACAAAGACTGCTAAACATTAAGCACCCTAATATCATATAACACCATGAAACTTTAATTATTTTTATCATATACTTAGTTTATATATAATTAAAATTTTACCCCTCGATAAAACCAGATGATTTCAAATAAAACTGACGAAGCAGGCTGATATGACATCATTATCAACTGCTTCCGGTAATTATCGCATGCCTTTCAGTCACTACTCGGAAGCTTTATCGCACGCAAGTTCGTGTAATTAGGTAAAAATGATAAAAAGTGCACATGATATCGTTATATCAAATAAAGTATAAGAACAAAATACTAATACTGCATTTTATAAGCCTGAAGATATTTTTCAGCTGAAATATTCTTTTACATTTGAAGTTTATGATAAAAATATCATTACATGTCATCTTTCATATCACATCCTTCATCAGCCCTTAGTCATAAATCATCCCTCGAGCCTGACTGCTCTCGGGCTGATATTATGACCTTGGGCTGATAAAGGGCGTGATATGAAAAATTCCATGTTATAATCTAAAATTATCGGTAATTTGTATCCATTTCCTTTGATCTACCGAGACTGATATTGTCAGTATCACCGAACTGGACACTATCACAAAATTATAGGGTCGCGTCATGTTTTGTACTATTTTCGTGCTCATAAGCGTAATACGTTGTATGAAGAATGCATGTAAAGTTTTGATTAACTGTGCTAAAACAGAAATTTAAGCTTATTTCAATCTAATTTAGAGTTTTATTTATCATTTTTCGAATTACCGATAAAAGTAATATAGGACATTTTGTTTTTGATACGGACTTTATCATGGCGTAACGCATCAAACTCGCCCTAACAGGCTCACTTGATACTGGCCGTGATAAAGTCCGAATCAAAAACAAAATGTCCTATATTCCATTTATACTTCTCCGTGTTCCCATATTCTTGTTGAAACATGTATCTGGTTTGTGGCATATAAAAAAAAAACATTGGAAGTTGGGGTGCAACCAACAAAACCGTTAATTTACAAGAGGGGTGGGGCAGATCTTTACTGGAATTTTTTAAGCTATGAAATTTAGGATTTCTATAACATAATCCAAGGATTTCATCAAAATAAATGCACTGAGAATCGGGATTCCATCAATATCAAGTTCTATTTAAGTTCTAGAGGTAGGGATTTACAAAAAAAAAAAAAATAATAAAGTCGAAATTCCAGAGTGCTTTAAGATCCCCGCCTACATCATAAGTATTCCGTAAAGGTTCCCCAGAACCTATTGTCTCGCCTGCTCACTCAACTGTCATTCTAATTTGGCTTATATTAGGTTGCTAAGCAGAATTCAAGAAACAAATCGTATTTCTTTCAGAGTTTCAGGAAATTTACCAAAATTGGAACCATACTTTTTAATTCTTAATTTTCAGAATTATTTCTTGTACAAAGAAATGGCTAAAATAATTGATAGTATGCAAAAATTTCAAAAAGTGTAAGTCTTTGACATTCTGGGGAATTTTACCAAAGTTGGAACCGGAATAAAATGCTGAAAGCTTATTGTGCATCTATGGACTAAATGCAATAATTCTGCAATCAAAATTAAAGTCCTTATTCTCAATTTGTTTAAACATTGTTGATTATTCACCTCAATAGAAAATTTAGTCGAATTCATTGAAGAATTAAATATAGGTCAAGGTGACATAATTCTGGTATGGATGTTGGTTCCTACTAAAGATGTAACCACTTAATCATCAGTCTATGAAGTGTAGGTACTGAGATATGGTGCAAACAAAAAAAAAAGGTGATTGAAAAAAACTAAAAAAGTCCAACTAATGGCAAAATACGGAAAAATTTGAATTATTTTTTTGGCAAAAATAAACTTGGGATTCAATAATGAGGTTGTACTGAATATTGTGTCTAAATTTCATTGATATTGAGTAAGATTTCGGAAGTTATTGAAATTCAAAAAAAGTTTAACATTAAGGTTAACCAAATGTTTAACGCTGACTAGGGAATATATGGTCGCCACGTCTTGACTTTGCGACATTCGCCGCAGGCAAGACAAATAGAAACTCTGAATGATTTTTCCATTCTTGGTACTCCAATTACAGATTCTGCAAATAAATATGGAAACGGTTTTTGAAAATGATTTTTAAAATGTGAGGGGTCTAAATAATTACCGACAAGAACTGTCAAGAACCGTCAAGAAGTCATACTGACTGGGAAAGCCAAGAAATGAAGAGTATGACCCAGCTGATGACATACTTATATATTTTTTAATATTTTTTTTTATGCAAAACACTGTAACAAAAGAACCATCAAGAAGTTATAATTACCGACAAGAAGGACAAGAGCAGTTTAGAAGTCAATAAGCACCAAGAAATTGGTGAAAATAATAAAATCACGAGAGATAAGAAATCTGTTACATGGTGTAGGTCCCTATGCTGACACTTCATGCCAAATTACAAAAAGCTCCGATACATGGTTCCTGAGAAAAATGTGACACAAATTTTTGTGACGACGACACAGGCGACGGATAGTGATCCCTATATGTCACCACTGCATGAACACAGGCAACACAATAATGGGGTATTTTTTTATGCAAAACATCATAAAGATTTATCATTACCACAATTACATGAATTACTTGGTCGTCATGTACCGACAAGAAGAGCAAAACTGGCGACAAGAATAATGACAGAGATAGCTTATTGAAAACTTCGCAAAAAATATAGAAAATACATCTTTTATATCTTAGAAATGCTTTAATAACTTTTTTCTTTTGCGAATTTTTCAATAAAACTTGAAGTATAAGCATTTTTCATTAAAAGGAAAGAATTAAGCTAACATATAAAAAATCATGAATTTTCTCTTTTAATGCCTAGTGCACCAAGTTAGCTGACAATCTTGAAAGATTGCTGTAACAGCTTGTTTGAGGGTGAAGCTGCAATACAGCTTATTTACTTTCACTGTCATCTGGATCTATAATTGACTTGTATGATTTCGCATGCACATGTCAGTGACAGTGTTTATTTAATAGCAACAATTAATTTAGACTGTGTTGTTTTTTACAATTACCCATAAAAAAAAATAATCAAACTTAAATTACATATTACATAATAATATATCCAATATGATGACAGATTTATAATTACAACCCTGTAAGCGTGCAAGTGATTACTGATAACAATTCAGCCAAAAACCTTATATTGTTTACGATGTGTCACATATTTTCTTAGTCGGTTTTGTCTTCTTGTCGGTTCGTGTACATACAGTGTACCTAATAAAACATATGGTTAGTGTGTATAGTGCTTATTGTGTATATATATAGTTTAGTTGTTTTGCATTAAAATTTGCCTTAATGATATAAACTTTTGGATTTATCTGTAATTTTGTGTGTGTATTATTGGAGTGTTTTTTTTTTACATTTAAGGTGTCTGCAGGGTATTAATTTCCTATTATAGAATTTTGTAAAATTTTCTGTGTAGAAACATAATTGTATTATTGTTCAAAATGTAAAATAAAATTTTGGGGTTTTACATAGAAATGATAGGGAAAATGATCATATGAGAGGATAGTTTGAAAAATCTATTATAGAATTTTTTCATACTTTGCATGTGTTTAATTATCATTATGTAGTTTACATATAAAAAATAAAAATTAGGGGTCACCGTTGAAATAAGAGAGAAAAATTGCAAAATGTTAATTTCTCTAGTGATATCCTTGTTAAAATATTTTATCAAATTATCTCCCTTGAATAATTTCTCTGTTCTGTAAATCCAGCAACAGATTCAAAGCTCATGTGTTTTAACTGACGTTTTTGTTATGAAAATGTTATAAAAATGATAAGGAATATAAATTTTAAATACATTTGAACTTTCATTTCATTTTAGATAACTATTTTGTTAAATTTCTTAAATGAACAAGTATTAGACAAAAATGGCGGAATAATACCACTGTGACACCTTAATTCAAAATTTTATTCATCATATTCCAGTTTCTTGGCGCTTCTTGTTGGAAATACGGATTTCTTGACGGATCTTGTTTTTTTTTTGTCGGTATTAAAAACTTCATATTAATGTTCTTATTGCTATGGTGTTTTGCATAAAAAAATATATATATATCATATCACCAGCTTGGTCACACTATGCATTTCTTTACTATACATGCTATATCTTATTATTCTTGTCTGCTCTTACAGCTTCTTGTCGGCATTAACGGTTCTTAATTATCTTTAAAGTGTTTTGCAGGGATGGCAAAGTATTGACCGCCCGGGTTTTCCCATGTGGGAAAACCCGGGTTTTACAGGGCTGGGCAATACTCCCTGAAATGGGTGATACTGGGCAATACTGGGTAAGGGCTATTCCAGCAAAAAATGTATGGAGGGGTTGGAAGGCACTTTATATATTTTTTGGTGTGTGGTGGGGGTCATTGACAATTTTGCACATTCATTATTTACAAAATATGTATGGGTGGTGGGGTCTGAAAAAAAGTGCCTTCCAACCCTCCCATACATTTATTGATGGAATAGCCCTAATATGATTTTTAAGCTCATTTTAAATGAATTGTTAAAATTGTGTGTAAGTTTTTTATCTTTAACATGTTAAAATTGAATGGTTTTTGTCTTTATATTAAATTTTACTTCTTTTTTTACAAATTGTACATGTTTAATGTACAAAATATAATTGCTAATCAAATCTTTTAATTCTAAAAACACCCCAAGGGAGAATTGCAAGCAAAATCACAAAAAGGTCATAATTATTAATTTTTAAATAAACATATAATTGTTTGACAGTTTCTAATCAGTATAGACACCTTACATGTACCTATAATTTTGAGAAGAAAAACATGTAATTTTTTTATACATTGTTATAAAAACAAATTTTTATTATTGGACTAAATTGTATATCAACAATATTTGGTTGTAACATATATGTTGTCCAACAATTTTAAGTTTCAAACACTTTAAAAGTGTTTAAATGCAACTTATTTAGACAACATTTCTTACCATTTTTCATTAATGCTGTAAAAGAAATTCATGGAAACTTGTAAAACATCTCTTTATTGAAGTTTTGACCTTGAAAAACAAAAATAAAGTACTAGTATTTCATAAGCCCAGCATTACCCTGTATTGCCCAATAAAACAAGGGTTTTCCCAGTATTACCCACTGGGCTGGGCAATACTAATAAAACCCAGGTTTTTGCCAACCCTGGTGTTTTGCATAAAAAATATATCATTGTATCATCATCTAGACCATAATATGACTATAAATAGACTTTATTTTATTATTTTCATCAGTTTCTTCATGTTCTTGGCACTTTTTTGTTGGTAATTAAGTTTTCTTGATGGCTCTTGTCCTTCTTGTTGGTAATTATAACTTCTTGAGGGTTCTTTTGTTATTGAGTTTTGCATACAAAGTATATCATTCTATCATGTGGGTCATACTATTCATTTTTTGGCTTTTCTTGTCGGTTGGTAATTAGTGAGACCTAATAGGAGCAAAATGACCAAGGGCAAACAGAAATTTTGGTGAAAGCATCCAGGCAAAAGTAACTAGGAGACAGACCTGGGGTAAATGAAAAAGGTAATTGTAATTGATTGTAATTAATTACATTTTCCTATGTAATTGAATGTAATGTGTAATTGAGAGAAAATTCAATTACATGTAATTGTAATTTAATTAATTACAGGGCTAAAAAACTATGTAATTACAATTACTTTTTCAATTACTTGTGAACAAGTTTGATTTAAATTTTTGTATATTGAGGTTTATTTGTTTAAAATCCAAAGACTTCTACTTTGAATAACATCTTAAGGCAAAAGATAAAAGTAGGAGGGAAACAACCCAGGATGGGAACCAAAGTCAACAAGAAATGACCAGATTCCAATGTGACCAGTTAAAGACGCATGGGTTGAAATTACTGAATTTCTTTCTTGAGACATAGGGAACAGACCACAGGGGTTTGTTACGAAAAAAAAATGAAGCTCCAACCCACAGTCTGGTGAACAGACCTCTTATTGACTGAGAGAGGTTTATGTAAGCACGGTATTGTACATCATATATTTAAAATTGGGTTTTCACTTAAAATTCTTTAATTTAGATGACAGAAAGTATACATAAACATGTGCATTTCACAACCAGATGTTTACCTGTCCTGCATACACGTTGACGATTTTGTTTTTATTCTCTCGGAAGTGATTTAAACACTGATAAAGCTATTTTAAATATGTGTGTCCCGTAATCTAATGCTACTGTTTTGACTTTAAAAAAAACGTCCTAATTCCTTCTTTTTCACAATATATTTTGGATAATATTTCTAATGTCAATTTGAAAAATAAATATTCTAATATAATTGAACTGCTTAATGAGACAGAAAACCATATTTGAAAATAGAAACCATAAGGAAAAGGCAGCTTTAACTTAGCTTTGTACTTTCACTTTCAATAAAGTCACATGATTTCAAAATGCCCGCTGTTTTGTTAGGTCAAGAGAAATTGATAAGATAAAAAGAGGTTAAAATGACAAAAGTGTCATCAGTTTTGAAACAATATGTCAGTTTTGTTTGAGAAATTGGTGTCTGTTACACTCATTTCACTTAACATTTCTTTTGCAATTTTGCAAACTGTTGATTTGAATGGGCAATGGACTGTCGTTGATGAAAGTCGCCCCGGAGGTATATTTAATCTGGCATTTTATGAAAGGATGTGCATTTTTCAGATTGAAAAGAGTACCCAATTCTATTTCACCCCCNCCCCCCCCCCCCCCAAAAAACGAAAATCATACCCAAATCCAATTTCAATATAAAAAAAATCAGAAATAACACAAATTTTTTTACAACTCTTCTTTTTCAGTACCCGCTGTTTTGTTAGGTCAAGAGAAATTGATAAGATAAAAAGAGCTTAAAATGACAAAAGCGTCATCAGTTTTGAAACAAGAAGTCAGTTTTGTTTGAGAAATTGGTGTTTGTTACACTCATTTCACTTAACATTTCTTTTGCAATTTTGCAAACTGTTGGTTTGAATGGGCAATGGACTGTCGTTGATGAAAGTCGCCCCAGAGGTATATTTTAATCTGGTATTTTATGAAAGGATGTGCATTTTTCAGATTGAAAAGAGTACCCAATTCTATTTCACCCCCCCCCCNAAAAAAAAAAAAAACGAAAATCATACCCAAATCCAATTTCAATAAAAAAAAAAAATCAGAAATAACGCAAATTTTTTACATCTCTGCTTTTTCAGCAAGCAAAGAAATAGTGCAGTCCGCGAAGTGGAAGTATTTTTGACCAAAACTTGTTCTCATAATTCAGGATTTTTTTTCATTTCCTCTGCATTGGGAAAATTCCAAAAAGTGTATCTGATTGGTAAAATCACGTTTCCACTCTCATAATTTTAGTTGGCATTGTATCAACGCCATCCCAAAAAGTTCTAAAAATTCTAAAATTGTGAATTGTCAAAATGAGGGAAGATCTCAAAATACTACAACGGCATTCAAATCTCACATCGGCCAAAAAATCGAAGAATTTGACTTTCAATAAAGCGGGATGATTCTGGAATGCAAAAAATTGAAGAATTGGACTTTCTTTTGACATCGCTTTCCATAGTTTTGCAGATTCGACTTTATCAAGATTTGCAAGTTCAGTTTGTATAAGGCCAATCTGAAATAGCCCCTCATGATGTTGTCCAATCATAGTACAGAATTTAATACATTCCAGGCTAAAAATAAAACAATTGTAAACTTCCAATAATCTTGGATATTATTCTCTGAAGGCATTTAGCATCTACACATTGGTGTTAATGTTTTATTCTCCAGGAAATACGGTCAAGTGGGCTGTTCTGCTATTATATTTAGGTTTGACCCTTTCACGCAAACTTTTTATACGGCCGCAAAAAATTTGAGGTCGTATAATGGTATGGCACTGTCGTCGTCCAGCGTCATCGTTGTCGTCCGGCGTCGTCGTCTGTAGACTTTTTTGTTTTTTGTCAATAACTTAAGTTCCAGTCAACCAATCCTTATGAAATTTTACCACAATGTTCCTTGGCACAAAAGGAAAGCTGGGGTGGGTTTTTGATATTTTAGCCCCTCCCGTTTTAAAAAGGGGCCAAAAAGGGCAAAATTGGGTGTTTTCACATATTTGGCTGTAGAATATTTATTATTTATTGGATTTTGATGGGGTTTCTTGGGTTGTGTTCCTAATTAAATTTCCTATCAGTAGTATGTCAACGGATTTTATGTGGCATGTACCGTTCAGGAGATAAATGGGGCCTAAAAGGGTCGATTTTCAAAAATTTTATTTTATCTATTTTTGTCCGATTTTGATGCAGTTTTTTGCAATGGATTGCTTTTGAAAATCAACATAGAGGTGCACCATCAGATTTTTGACAATTTGTTTCTTTTCCGAGCTATGAGGGGCCAGATGGGGACAAAATCGCAAATTTGCAGATCATGTGGCAGATTACCTAAAATTTTTATTTTTCTTCGGATTTCGATTGGTTTTTTTTTTTTCTTTGAATTCCTCCTGATATAAGCTTTCAGCAGTATGTCAACAGATTTTGCATAGCTCTTACCATTTCCAAGCTACAAGGGGTCAAAATTGCAATTTTTTCGAAATATGTGAAACCTTTATTTTTCATTGGATTTCGATAGGAATTTCTTCTTTGGATTCCTCTTTATATAAGCTTTCTGTATATTGTTGACATACCTCTTGCCTTTTCCGATATATATATATAAGGAATTATAAGAGCTAATTTTTATTTTCCTTAGTTTGTGTGTAGCTAATTACTGGGTCAAGCTCTTTATTGTGTGCATTTAATTACTGTATCAGGCTCTTTACTATGTCCTCATTCGTTTTGAATTACACTTGTTCAAATATCAGTGTTCGACATGCTGCCGTCATATCATGCTGCGCTTGGCGTAGCATTTATTTAATGTTGCACGCAAATTTTTGGAACCTTCACATTTTTTCATGCCTAGAAATTAAAGCTACCACCACCACTGCATATATAGAGATTCAATGCCCAAATCTATGCAATGAGCCAAAAACAACTACTGGAATCTACGTTATAAATTATATATATAAATTTAGGTCTTTACCTTTATTTAAGAGATTTATATTGTCGATAAGCATGTTAATTTAATAAAACACATTGCCAATAACATATGGTCTGTCATTGCAGAAGCAGAACAAAGAGATTAGAATTGCATAGCATGCAATCTCCCCCTTTAAAGCACAAGGTTTATATGGCCATCTATAGTTTAAATACTGTAAATATTTAAGTTTTAGGCCTATCCAGGTATACCCCCTTAACATGTTCAATCATTTCAACATAATTGAAAATTTTACTTTTCGTATTACGGTACATGTATAAGACCAAAGCTCTTGCAAAGTTTAGAAAATCAATATAAAAACATTTTCATTTTTACAAAATTCTTTGATCCTGGGTCTGTTTTTACACTCTGTCAAGTTATAAGCATTAAAAAGATGCTAAACATTAAGTACCGTGAAAATGTCCAAAGGACATGAAGGAGAGCAACAAGACTTGTCCCTTCCTTGAAAGCCCTCATTACATGTATGAATAAAGATTAAGGAAACTAAGAATGCCAACATTGAGGTATAGAAGGCTAAGAGGGGGGATATGATCAAGACTTATAACATTTTAAAAATATTTACGATGTAAAAGTATAAAAAGGTTTGCTTGAACTGGATGAAAACACAAGAACAAAAGGAAATAGAAGAGATTCAGTAGGTTTATTGTAACAGTGTTATTTTACAGTGTACATTCTACCGCTGGTAGGAGTACTTTATCCATTACAGAGTCATACATAAATTGAAACACTTTAAAAGGTTGTGATAAAAAATCCTAGATTTTCATTCTTTCCAGTCCTAACTTTTTGTTCTAGAAAAAAATGTTATAAATTTTTCCTTATTTTTGGCTTTTTTTCAAAATTTGCTCTATTTTTCACTAAAAGTGACAAAAAATTTTTAAAAAGGTAAAATTTACCTGCATGTTCTTAATCTTTTACATGTAGTTCAAGTTGGTTGGACAAAAATCTACGAAGTTTTTCAAATTCGATTAATAAGCCATGTAAGCTCAGTTAATAAAAGTTCATAGAATGTATATCCTTTGTGCAATGGTCAGTCCATAGCTACTTTTGGTGCTACTAATAGCCTTTTAGGTTATATTTTTCTAACCCACAGTTAATCTTCTTTGATATTTGGTCTTCAAACATTTGACGTACACTAAGGAGATACAAGACAATGTAAGATATTAATAGCAATACTTAAATAACACAATTTCTTTTCTTTTTTTACATTAACAGAGGGACTGATATACAATGGTACAGTACCAGGCAGTATTTATACCACACTGATTAACAATAAGAAGATAGGAGACCCATATTACAGAGATAATGATGACAAATACAGATGGATTGCTAGGGATGATTGGTCTTATGCTAGAACATTTCAGGGTAAGTAACAGTCCTTTTCCACGGTTTTTTAAATAAATTTGCTCTTAAGGGGGTTTGCTACTCCATTTGAAAATATAATGATTTCAAATAAACATGATTTTTTGTTAGAAGATTAAAAAAGATGTAATTTACGTGAAAAAAATTGATAGGTTGATGATCTCGTTTTTTGAGATTTGTGTGATTGAAAGTTTGGCAGGAAACTGAACTCCTCTGATTTTTCATAGGATTAACAAGATTTGACCATGAATGAATGTGACAGAATAAATAGAATTCAATACAATTTTTACAGAATGCCCACAAAGATGTCTATTTAATGAAATTATGGAAAAAATCAGGGGGTCAATGGGCAAAAAATTATAATGCTTTTGAATGGATAAAACCCAAGGATTCTGAAAATCTAACAGAAATCCCAAAACATGAGGAGCGAACCTCTTTAAAACTTTTGAAGATAAGTCGCAGTCTTGCTTCAGAGCCCTTCAGGGTGATTCACATAATGTCATTCTTTTAACTACACTTACACTGTAGAATTGTCAGACCATTCAGAGTTTTGATGGAACTTCATTGTAGAATTCTACCACAAAATTGATCCTTCTTTGAAATAACCATGACAAGATTTTAATCCTATTGTCACTCATCTTTGTGCCATGTTACATTTGTAAGTCATGGAAATTCAGATTATAAAATACTGTACTTATCAGACTGTAGAATTCTATCAGAATACTGAAACTTTTATATTTTCTTTGCAATACTAATGACAAACTTTTTCAAATACATGACATCCAGCTGCCCTGAATTGCACAAATCTAGCACTATTCTTATAATTTCCATTCTAAGATCCTTAAACATGTTTATATAGTCCATATATAGATTTAAATTACATTATATCAGTTTACCTGTGTAAGAGATAGTGAATGACATGCATCAACCACACTAGTCTACGATGGCACTGCTTTGACAATGGAAACTTTTTGCTAAGACAAGTAAAGTTCAATGTATTTCAATGGGTCTTCAACAAAATTTAATTGGCTACAGTATAGCTATTTTGTCATTTGGCTACTGTGGCTAGCACTTCTTTTTAGTAGCTCACCTGGCCAAAGGCCATGTGAGCTTTTGCCATCACTCGGCGTCCGTCGTCCGTTTGTCCGTCATCCGTCCATCCGTTAACTTTTATTCAAAGATCTTCTCCTCTGAAACTACTGGGCCAATACTAATCAAACTTGGCCTGAATCATCACCAGGGTATGCTCTTTCAAGTTTGTGATTTTTATGCCTGTAGACCAAACAACATGGCCGCTGTTACATGTACATGTACTAAAAATAGAACATAGGGGTAAGTTGCTTTTTTTTGCAAATTACTCAAAAACCATACAGATATCAAAATTCTGACATGGATAAAAATGATCAGCATGATGAGATCTACCTGCCCTGCAATTTTGGAGAATATCCGTGTACCCGTCTTGGAGTTATTGCCCCTTTTCCGTAAAATTTTCAGTTTTTCCTTACTTCTGGTCTTATATATTGAAATTGATAGAAGATAGAAGTGAAGTTTGTATAACCAAAATGGTCAGCATAGTAAGATCTACATTTCCTGCATTTTTGAGGAAAATCTGACAACCCACATAGGAGTTATTGCGGCTTTTTCTTTGAATTTTCACAATTTT
>MJUU01030495.1:20159-38372 GCA_002080025.1 Modiolus philippinarum
GCATTTTTAAATATGGAGGGACGCCCACTCCATTTGCAATGTGATTTTGGTACCGTTGATCTTCCCTGGTATCCGCTGACTGTCTTGCGACTTCGCAGTCGAATTCCTTGGTGGGTCGATCGTTTTTGGTGTAGAAGGACTTTGAAGAACTCAAAGCCCTAACTACGGTATGCGCCTCCGTTAGCCTGCATGTCTTGGCCCCGAGAGACTAAGACCCATTCTTCACGTGGAATGGTGCAGTTGCCCAGTCCTCACCCTCTCTTGGAGGTGGTTGTGCAGTGTTAGAACTATATAAAAAAAATATTATTGAAGTAAAAGGTTTTTATATTATTTAATATTTTCAACTGAAAATAAAATTTTACAAAACTCATCATAAATTATGTTTGGTTTAAATGAAAAATTATCCATTTAACTTGAAGGCAAATTATCAAGGTTTTTTAATGTCCAATAATAGATGAAAAATTGAATTTGTAACCTTGAAGAATTTTAACAAGGGAGGTAATATTACATGTATATATATTTTTTTAAGTGTTTGTTTTTACATTTGTTCTGAATTCTTGCAGTAATCATACAACATCTTACTTAAATCTCATTTATAGAAATCAATTCAATGTGAAACAATTTTGTTTGTGGGTCATAGGTTTACCCAGCGATGGTAGGACATATTTTAGGAAGACCGATATCGCCGCCGTTTTTATTTCTGCAACTGGTAAGAAAAGTGACCGAAAATTTATCTCCAAGATTTTAGTTAGATCTAGGGGGATCTAGGGTATACAGAACACTTCAATGTATTTATCAGTATGCAAAGACACCCTTTAATTGCGTTTTCATTAACTTAGATGTAAAATTTGTCCTACAAAAGAGCGATTCCCGTGAATTGAACACAGTGGGTACATGCAGATCGAACGCATTTTCTGATGGCCTGGAACGAGTTCTGCTTGGCACCCCCAATATGTATCTCTTTGCTTATTCCGTCAACCAAATGATGTGATATGGAAATCTTTCCGTTAAATGTAGTACTTTTCGAAAGAAAGGGAAAGGGTGAGGGTACTCCTGTGTTTATATGACCTTTTCGTAAATTTATGGTGATGAAAGCATGTTCAATAAGGCAACATGACTGATCTTGACAAAGGTACTATTTATTATCCCCTGCCATAGTTGCCAACCTCTGAGAATACAAAGTCATGTAATTACACGCTTTTTAGTTGGAAAAAGCGTGTAATAATGCGGAGGACATAATTTTCAGGTCTAAAAAATATTTTTAAGGCATAGTTAAAACAATTAGTACTGACAACTTTTATGATAATCCAGTGTTGCTGTTTTGACAGATTTCAAGACCTGTTTGTGTAGTTCATAAGTCATAACACTTTTTTTTTTACTAAAAATGCCCTGTCACTATCCACATTACTGTTGGGAAGTACAAGTAAGGCCTCTGCTAGCCTAAATGATAGTTGGAACTATTTAGATCTAATGAAAATGTCTTCTAGAGTTCTCTCATAGCCCCAGAATGTTTCAATATCAGTGTCACTAGCAGTCTGGCAATTCATCATTTGATTTGATGTCAATTGATATTCCATGAATTGCTCAGCAATAAAATTTGAATAAAGTACTTCAGTAACCATGATCCCCAATTTGTCTATTCATCTGTTAGTCCGTCACAAACTTAAAGATGTTTATTTTGAAGTGCAAGTCAGATAGATAAGCTTTTGTACATAGATGCATCTTGAATAGAACTTGACATTGGTATAAGAATAAGGTCATCTTGACCTACATTTCTTGCATAAGTGACTCTGTTAAAAATTTTTTTGAAGTTCAGATCTGATATACATGTCTTGGAACAGGGCACAGACTTTCTGATAAAAGATAGATCACATTGATCTATATTTAATGCATCAGTGACTGGTTAAAATTTGTGTTAAAGTCTGGATTTGAGAAAACATTCTGTTATATGCTGCCACTGACAATTTTTTAAAATAAACATCTACTGTAATTGCTACTATTTCTGTACATGTGGATCATCTTGAAAAATCTGTAGGCAAAATCTCAAATTTAAGATGGTCAGCCAAACAGCACAAAGTTTAACAATTACTACCACTTGCACAATGGAATCAATAATGTGGTTTTAATGGATAGATTACAAAACAATTTGAACTGTAAAATGTCAGTTAATGCAACTATTTTTAATTTTGAAGGAAACTTTGTTACCATTATTCGATCTTCCATTGGCTACTTCAAAGCACACTTTGAGCTTCAGGTGAAGGTCTTATACTGTAAAGGTGACCCCAGATTGAAATGTTTAACATTGAATTCTAGGAGTAACAAATGCAAAGTTTTCTCACTACTGTACCAACTGAATTTAAAACTGTCCGTATAGTACCTTTCAAAAGTATCAACCCCAAATTAACAGGTCAGCAAGTCTGAAACACATCGGATGAAATTGAGATCACTTCGATTAAAATTATCTTCTCAAAATCTGATACAGGAAATTAAAGCACAGATTGTGGCACATGTATTCTTGTCAAATTCCCAACATGAAACTTATAACCACAGAACCAAATTTGGTAATAAAATTGTAGATAGCATAGCTACCAGGTGAGCGTTATAGGCTCTCGAGAGCCTCTTGTTTATTCTTGTGTGCGTGAATGTGTGTGTGTCAGATCAGTGCATGGGTGCATGTTAGATCAATGCAACTCTTCATAAATTCTTCAATAGACTTCACTGAAACTTACACAGATATCCTCAATATTACATTGACATGTGTATTTTGGTTATGAAATGTCCACATAAGTTTTATTTTAGAAAAGCTTTACCAAGTCAGTAACTGCGAACATTTGTCCGGACAGTACTTGTGTGTATTGTCTTCATGTTTTATGTACTTCATTGTAAGGGTACTCACCTTAATAAGTTGGACTTTTTTCTAGTTTGATTTTTATGTGAGTCTTTTTGTGTATTTATTTTTTAGCCATTCACCACACATAGGGGGAGGGTTTGGATCCAAGTAAACGAGTTTAACCCCACCACAATTTTTGCGCCTGTCCCAAGTCAGGAATATGTTGGTCATTGCAATTGGCTTGTCCTTGTCTTCTTATAAAATTTTAGTTTCTTGATATTTGGGTTATTGGATGTGGTTTGTTTCCATTGATTTATTCACCTTTTTACCTTTTCGGGGCCATTTAGGGCTTACTATATGGTGTGAGGTTCCTCACTGTGTTGAAGACCATATGGTGACCCCTAGATGCCTTGTTTTGGGTCGTTTTAACCTGGATATGGGATGTTGTCTCCTTGACATTTACCCTATTTCCTTTCTTTTTCATATTTATTTTAGATATATATGAATTAATACATTGATACATGTCCTTTGTTTTTGAATTAAGACTGAACATGTTGAATAACCGAAAATGAACCTGACACATTTAAAACTGGAATGAATTATCAACATGCATAATAATGAAATTGTACACCATCATGACCAAGATAAATTCATTTAATCTAAGATATAAGTTATTGTGGAGGAAGATATCTTCTATTAATTTCATGTTAATATATATATCAGATTTAATCATTTAATTGCACAAGAATAAGTGCAGGGGTGAAAACTTGTCTTTGATGACAAGATCCTGTTGCTTTTCAGTGCATGTTGGAATAAGAATGAAGAGAGATACAGGGTAAATGTCAATGGGATAAAACTCTAAAACAAGAAGATGTCCTTATTTAAAAATTCTGCTATGAGGAGACAGCTCAGGCTTCACAGCTGTGATCTGATGACAAAGCTTTTTATATAAGAAATAGCCTGAGAAATACTCAAAGCCAAACATCATTTTTAGTTTCAGGATTTTAGAATCTATACAATGTTACCATAGAATTCTAAGGCTGTTACAAGCTCTAAATTTTTATTAGGGCCCCGCATCGAGATGCGGGTGCCCTATAGTTTTTACTTTGTCCATCTGTCCATCAACAATTTTTTTGGTCAAATTTTTCTTGGCTTCTACATGTTGGAATGATTTCATATTTGGTCTGAAGCTATATGATGATGAGTTGTACTGTGTAAGCAATTTTCAGGTTTGCCGTGCCACTACTTCCTGTTTTCCGATACTTTAACTTTTTATTATACCACTCTATGGATGAGAATTTTTTCTCAAAGTTTTCTAGGCTTCTACACGTGGGAATGATTTCATATTTGGTCTGAAGCTTTATGATGATGAGTTGTACCGTGTAAGCAATTTTCAGGTTTGCCGTACCACTACTTCCTGTTTGCCGATACTTTAACTTTTTATTATACCACTCTATGGATGAGAATTTTTCGTCAAAGTTTTCTGGGCTTCTACATAAGGGAATGATTTCATATTTGGTCTGAAGCTTTATGATGATGAGTTGTACCGTGTAAGCAATTTTCAGGTTTGCCGTGCCACTACTTCCTGTTTGCTGATACTTTTACTTTTTATTATACCACTCTATGGATGAAAATTTTTCATCAAAGTTTTCTTGGCCTCTACAGGTGGGAATGATGTCATATTTGGTCTGAAGCTTTATGATGATGAGTTGTACTGTGTAAGCAATTTTCAGGTTTGCCGTGCCACTACTTCGTGTTTGCTGATACTTTTACTTTTTATTATACATCTGTACCTCTCTGTCGGTGAAAATTTTTCTTCAAAGTTTTCTGGGCTTCTACAACTGGGAATGATATGATATTTAGTCTAGAGCTTCATGATGATGAGTTGTACTGTGTAAGCAATTTTCAGGTTTGCCATGCCACTACTTCCTGTTTGCCGATACTTTAACTTTTTATTATACCATTCTATGGATGAAAATTTTTCGTCAAAGTTTTCTTGGCTTCTACAGGTGGGAATGATTTTATATTTAGTCTAAAGCTTCATGATGATGAGTTGTATCGTGTAAGCTATTTTCAGGTTTGCCATGCCACTACTTCCTGTTTGCCGAAATAACTTTTTATTATACCACTCTATGGATGAAAATTTTTCATCAAAGTTTTCTTGGCTTCTACAGGTGGGAATGATTTCATATTTAGTCTAAAGCTTCATGATGATGAGTTGTATCATGTAAGCTATTTTCAGGTTTGCCATGCCACTACTTCCTGGTTGCCGAAATAACTTTTTATTTTACACTCTATGGATGAAAAATTTTGTCAAAGTTTTCTTGGCCTCTACAACTGTAAATGATTTGATATTTGGTGTAAAGCTTCATGATGATGAGTTGTATCGTGTAAGCTATTTTCAGGTTTGCCCTGACACTACATCCTATTTTCCGATACTTTTTAACTTTTTATTTTAAAATATTTTCATTAAACAAATGTTGTTAATTAGGTACAAAGGAAGTGACTGCCTATTGCGGGGCCCTCCTGCATTCAACAGTACCTCTAGTTCAATTTTATTATATTTTGATTCAGTTCATTCCCCACCATGCTAAACACCATAAGTTTTGCTGAGTCTATTTTTCCAAGTTTTCCTTTGATGTCAGTATAAATCTCCCTCTACCTATAGGCAAACCCTCTATAATGCCAAAACTTGGCTGGACAAATGATTCCATTTGAGGGCTTTATATTTGCGGTACAAAATTTTTGCATTTTTCGATGCTGGATTTATTGGCTGGGTTTTATATTCGCGGACTTTTTATACGACCGCAAAAAAATTTTTGAGGTCGTATATTGGTATGATACTGGCGGCGTCGTCGGCGTCTGTAGACTCTTTGTTTCCGTGCGTTAACTTCAGTTCTAGTTGACCAATCCTTATGAAATTTTAACATAATGTTGCTCGTCACAAAAGGAAGGTTGGGATTGGTTTTGGGTATTTTGGCCCCACCTGTTTTTTTTAAAAAGGAAAAGGGCCAAATTAGGTGTTTTCATATATTGGGCTGTAGAATATTTATTATTTATCGAATTTTGATGGGGTTTCTTTCAGTGTGATCCTAAGGAAATTTCTGATCGGAAGTATGTCAACGGATTTCATGTCTCATGTACCGTTTATGAGATAAATGGGTCCCAAAAGGGGGAAATTTCAAAAATCTATTTTTTGTGTCCCCTGCGTTCACACAGTGGCGACATATAGGGATCACTATCCATCGTCAGTGTCGTCGTCGGTGTCACAAAAATTTCTGTTGTATTTTTCTCAGGCACCATGTATCCGAGCCTTCTGCAATTTGGCATGGAGTATCAGTATAGGGACCTATACCGTGTAAGAGAGTTTCGGATCTCTCGCGTGCCCACTTCCTGTTTGACAGAACTTAGAATATTTTTTGTGTTATTACGCAGGCGACACATGTCTTCCATGGAAGACTTACTACTAAGTTTCATTTTTTGTCCGATTTTGATGCAGTTTTTTTTTCATTAGATTCCTTATGAAAAATTAATATAGTGCTCAACTTTTATATTTTTGGTAACTTGTTTCCTTTCTCAGCTATGATGGGCCGAACGGGGCCAAAATTGCAAATTTGCTGATTACCTGAAATTTTTATTTTTAATTGGATTTGGATGGGATTTTTTTCTTTGAATTCCTCTTGATATAAGCTTTCAGTTGTATGCCAACCGATTTTCCGTAGCTCTTACCATTTCTGAGCTACAAGGGGTCAAAGGGGCAAAAATTGCAAATTTTCGAAATATATGAAATCTTTATTTTTCATCGTATTTCGATGGGATTTTTTTCTTTGAAATCCTCTTGATGTAAACTTTCAGTTGTTTGCAACGGATTTTGCGTAGCTCTTACCGTTTCGAAGCTACAAGGGGTCAAAGGGGCCAAAATTGCAAATTTTCGAAATATGTGAAATCTTTTATTTTTCATCGGATTTTGATGGGATTTTTTTCTTTCAATTCCTCTTGATGTAAGCTTTCAGTAGTAATCAACAAATTTGGCATAGCTTTTCTCGTTTCTGAGCTAAAGGGGCCAAGGGGGCCAAAATTGCAACTTATTCAAGCTTTTCATTGTGTCCATTTAATTACTGTATCAAGCTCTTTACTGTGTCCTCATTCATTTTGAATTAAACTCGTTCAAATTTCAGTATTTGACGTGCTGCGGTCGTATCATGCTGCCCTCGGCGTAGCCCTTTATTTTTAAATCATTGTATTCATTTATATTCAGGTTTACAGTTAAATATTCGCGGGTATGAATTTTCGCTTTTTTTGTTTTAAACGTGAATGGTGCAAAAATTAATACCCCGTGAAATATAACAACCATACAGTAATGAGGTTTTACTGTATCTCTATGCAGCTTTGATATTCATATACAAATATCAACATACTTATCTTTTCCAGGGAAAACATTCTACTTCAAGATAAATGGACAACCAATATTCTTCAAAGGTTCAAACTGGATCCCTGCTGATAGTTTTCTTGAAAGGGTTACCAGGTCAAGGATAGAAAACTTACTGCAATCAGCTAAAGATGTCAATATAAATGTGTTGAGGGTCTGGGGAGGAGGGGTAAGGTGGAGTCTTATGTAGCTCAGGAAAGTTCAGTTTACATAATTTCATTAGATAGTAGAATTTCTTTTCAAATAAAATAAACCCAACAAAGAAATTTGTGATGAAAATAAAATCAGACCGAATCAGGGATGTGATTTTTTTGCTGAATGGCTGATTTCCACTTGTTCAGTTTTTTCCAAATCCATTTTGGTATATTATGTTCTACTTCTGATTTCTGGTTATTTTTTTCCACGGGACTTCCTGTTAACAAATCACATCCTGCCAAATGGCAAATTGACAAGTGTACTATGATACACCCCTCACTTGTTGAGTAGGTTTATATCATTAAATTAAACTGTAAAAGTTTAGCAGTGACTCAAGTTAGAGATTAAAAGAAATCATTCAAATCAAAGTTATAAAGAAAATTGTTGTCATGTTGCATAAACCTTGCTTGATGATAAAAATTGGTGAAAATGTTAAAATCTGCCATACACTTCTTGAATATAATGTTCAACTTACAAATTCTCCACTCTGTCCAAAAGGACTCATTTGAATTTTTTTAAGCTGCTGTAATTCTTGTAATGAGTTATGTCTTGTAAGTGTTTTTGTTGCTCTAAAATATCAACTTCTTTTTTGACAGACTTCAAAAATTTAGAAATAATAAATGTATATTTGGCATGACAACTTGTGCAACTTTATGTTATGTTTCCATTTTATATATGTGTAGCTGCAAAGGAGTATCACATATGAAGGAATAAGTCAAGTCAAAGAGAAAATTTCAAAAATAAAAAGCCCAAAACATGGCCAAATGCAGTTAAATCAAAGGGAGAAAAAAACTATAGATCTTTGAGATGGAAGAGTTTTACGACACGCCAGATAGATTGGGTATAATGATTGCATTTTATGTCTGTTTATACATGTAGATCTACGAGATGGAAGAGTTTTATGACACAGCAGACAGGTTGGGTATAATGATATGGCAGGATTTTATGTTTGGTTGTGCAATGTACCCTACACACAAACCATTCCTTGACAGTGTTACAGAAGAAGTAAGATACCAGGTATATTACAATATGTGTATTTTTGTATCAAACTAAAGACAACAACACTCTCGGTTATCACCTGGTATAAGTTAAATTATCGACTAGTTTCGCCAATATGGATGGCTTCATCAGCACAAATTTATAGACAGAAATTGTATGTGAAGTATACTGATTGCGATGACAGTGCGGTTCACCGAAAAAAAAAAACAAACAAACAAAAAAAACTTTGTTTCATAAACAATTAGAATAGCAGAAAGAGTTGTGAAATTAAAAAGGAATGAAAGTGAATTCCAAAGTTATTGTTCATTTCACTGAAACTGGATGTAGTCAGTAACTTTATTGTAATGTTCATTGTTGGGTAGAATGATATTCTCTTTACTATTTATCTAATCATAGAATCTCCTTGTACTCAATAATGAAGGTACTGTATGGTTGTTATATTTCGCGGGGTATTAATTTTCGCACTATTCGCGTTTTTCATGATAGGCGCGAAAATTTATACCCGTGAATATGTCATTGTAAACCTGAATATTAATGAACGTAATGGCATTAACAAAAAACCAGCGAATATAAAACCCCGCGAATACATCAAAGACAAAAACCCGCGAAAATTTCATACCGCGAATATAAAGCACTATACAGTAGTTTGATTCATGAGGGGCAGGTGGGTATTATAATCTACTAATTACTTTTAATTGGCCTTACTTACATGTATGATATACAGCAGACAAGTTTTCCTCAATGTATTATAATTGCAACACATTCTTTTATTGAAAGGGCATTAGTAGATTTATTTATGATTCTTGTTCTGATTTTGGTAGGTAAGAAGACTGAAACATCGACCTTCTATTGTCATCTGGAGTGGTAATAATGAAAATGAAAAGGCTTTGAGACAAAGCTGGTAAGAATAATAGGAGAATTTGATACACATCCTGTTGTAATTTTGCTTCTAATAAAGGATATTAATTGTAATAAGTGAACAGAATAAAAGGGAAATGATTTTTTGTTATTATTGATAGAAAATCTGTGGCCCTTTCATTAGGTAGAAGTATAAAGATGTAAAGGGGACAATTCAGTTTAAAATAATAAATATTAGGAATAGTTTCAAGTTGTTAAAAAGGAGGTCGGATGTTTTGAATTGTAGATTATAAAGCATTTGGACTTGTCAAATTCAAATTAGTATATTGTTCTTTAAACTTGCTATAAACTTGAATGGAAACAGGTTTACTTTTCTCTTTAACATTAGCATTGCCACTTAATAGCTTACCTTTCATAATTTAAATAAATGTGAAAATTGTCTTACTCTCTCATATGATACTTGTATGTTGTCAAAAACTTTGTACCTTTAGAGTTTAATCATAACTTAAACTGATTTATTCTACTTTGAATTATGCACCGGCCCCATCCCCATCTCCAAATAGATTTATATTTTTAAATTTACCCAGTAAAATGAAAAAAAAAGATGAAAAATGTGAAGTAAGCAAAATTGATTCAGACTATTATATTAGAAGCTCATACTATTTCTAGGTACAATACAGATGTAAATTTCACCCTGTATTACAATGATTACATAAAGCTATATAAAGATGTGGTATATAAAGTAGTACAGGAGGAAGATCCTTATCGGCCATTTATAGCATCCAGTCCGGCCAATAGTAAGGAGAGTATGGCAGAGGGATGGGTGGCTAAAAAGCCATGGGACGAACATTATGGAGATAGTATGTCATATTTTATATATTGTTCTATGTTGTTAATGCTTGATTTTTTGGCCTAATTGTTTCATAGTAAAGGAGTATGAGTGTCAGAAATGTAATTTGCCGTTCCAGAACAACATGAGAAAAAAATTTTGAAAATACATGTCAGAATTTTTGAGATATGGTGGGAAACAGATCTCTATAGTGTTATCCTTCATTTTCTATAAGCTGTTGATATGCCTTAAAATATATGAAAGTATAATTGGAAGTTGATAAATTTAGCATATTGTCTATTTTATGCATGTTAAAGTGACCTACATGTATGACCAATAAAATATGATCCATGTGCCAAAAATTTACCTCTGTTTGAGTGGATAAAACCAGAGGATATAGAATGCTTCTGAAATCTGATGCTCATACTCTCTTAACTGTGTTTTGGTGTTTCTGTCAGATTTAAGGACTGTATTGGGCTTGTTATTGGTCCAAGGATGGCTGTATTGGCCTGAGGAGTAGCAGAGGTCCAATACAGGTATTTGATGACCAATAACAAAGCCAATACATAAATAAACACGTAATGATATATTTTATTTATATACTAATATGACTAATATGAAAAATAAAGGAAATGGGGTAAATGTCAAGGAGACAACATCCCATCTAAGGATAAAAACGACCCAAACAAAGTATCTAAGGGTCACTGCACGGTCTTCGACACAGTGAGGAACCTCACACCATATAGGAAGCCCTAAATGGCCCCAAAAAAGTAGAAAAGTGAATAGATCAATCGAAACAAACCACATCCAATAACCAGAATATTAAGAAACTAAAATTTTATAAGAAGACAAGAACAAGCCAATGACCAACATATTCCTGACTTGGGACAGGCCTAAAAATTGCGGTGTGGTTAAACTCATTTTCTTGGATCCAAACCCTCCCCCTAAAGTTATATTTTTGTCTCGCCCACGGCGAAAGTCGTGGAGAGTGAGGCATAGGCGTGCAAAGTATGACGGTGACGGCGTTAACTTTTACTATATACAGGATATTTTGAAAACCCTTTGATGTAGGAACATCATATTTGGTCCAGTGGTAGTACTAATCAAGTGCTACCTGACGGACATAAAATTATGGTACCTTGACCTCTATTGCACGGTACAGTGACCACGTTAAGTTTCTCTGATTAGATCCATATCTCAATAACTGTAAGTTGTAGGTCGATGATATTTGGTATATAGGTTGGTCTTGAGTAGTACATGTCAGTCTGGCATGCGACTTTTGTCCTCGACCTCAATTTCACGGTCTAGTGACCACGTAAAGTTTTTCTGATTAGATCCATATTTCAAAAACTGTAAGTGGTAGGTCAATGATATTTTGTATATAGGTTGGTGTTGAGTGGTACATGTCAGTCTGGCATATGACTTTTGTCCTTGACCTCAATTTCACGGTTTGGTGACCATCTTAAGTTTCTCTGATAAGATCCATATCTCAATAACTGTAAGTGGTAGGTCAATAATATTTGGTATGTAGATTGGTCTTGAGTAGTACATATCAGTCTGGCATATGGCTTTTGTCTGTGACCTCAATTTCACGGCCCAATGAACATGTTAAGTTTTTGTGCTTAGTTTAGTTTCTCAGTAACTATAAGTGTTAGGTCAATGATATATGGTATGTAGGTTGGTCTTAGGTAGTACATGACAATCTGCTATATGGCTTTTGTCCTTGACCTCAATTTCCCAGTCTAGTGAGCATGTTAAAATTTTGTGATTAGGTCATTTTCTCAGTAGCTATAAGTGATAGGTCAATGATATTTGGTATATAGGTTGGTCTTGGGTAGTACATGTCAGTCTGCTATGTGGCTTTTGTCTGTGACCTCATTTTCACGGTTCAGTGAGCATGTTGAGTTTTCAAGTATCTATTCATGTATGGTCAATAATATTTGGTATGTTGGTTTGTCTTAGATGGAACATGACATCCTGCTATTTGGCTTTAGCCCTTGACCTCATTTTCACAGTCCAGTGAACATGTTTGGTTCTCCAGTATCTATATCAGTGGTAGGTCACTGATATTTGGTATTTTGGTTTTTGGTTATAAATAACAGTTTGCTATATTGCTTTTGTCAGCCAACATGTTAAGTTTTCTGAATTAGTCAGTTTGAGTTTTCACATCTGTTTTGCGACCAAGTAGGGAAGGGCGAGACATCAATTTGGGTCCACACTTGTTTATATGTGATACAGACGAAAAAAAGCACCAAATTTTTGGCAATATTTAATTCAAATGTAGTTGATAACTAGTTCTGTTATCTGAGTGGTGCATCAGGACAAGACCAATACAAAGAAAATTGATACTAGCTGACACTTTCTGTATTGGTCAAATAAGTAATATGATACTGTTAGGACAGTTTCTTAATCATTTTAGCCAATAACACCCTAGTTAATCAATAAACATATATATTTGTATATCTTTTATTTCAGTACATGAGTACAAATACTTAGATCCATTCTTTTCTCCATCATCCTACAGAATTCCAAGATTTTCCTCAGAGTATGGACTACAGTCACTGCCATCGTACGAGTCATTAGAAGCTGTCCTTGACAAAACAGATCTGCATTACTGGTCAGATATGATGGCACACAGACAGCACCATCCCTTTGGTAATGAATAGATAATACATGTATTTATTATTCCTGCTGGTAGAAATTAAGGGGTTGGGAAGGGGTTAGAATTATACTGTGAAAGTACTATTGTACACGGGGATCCAATATTCATGGATTTCATGGTTGGCTAAAACCACTATATTAAGTTGGCAACAAAATACATTTTTACATAAACCTTTAATGCATATATTTCGAAACCACCAATTTAAGTACCCACGAAATAGGGATATTCATGAAAACCATGAAATTTTAGATCCATAAATAAAAGTACATGGTACATGTACATGTTCCTCCACAGTATATTATTTATTTATGTGTATATTTATCCTATCAGTTAAAGTTTTGGATGTGTGTGTGTGCGGGAAAGGAGGGGGTTAGAGTCAGACTAGATAGATTTAATGAGTACTACTAATCTTATTTGTAAAATTTGGGATGTGGTTAATTTATAACTCCCTCTACCCTAAGATCTTCAACTCTGTGGAAAATCAAGAAAATAGTGATTTAGTTGAAGTCTTTAAAAATACATTTCCCAAGTGTTTTTCCAAAACTCACTATGCTTACTGGACTATATTCATGCAGAATTAGACTGAATACCAGATTTTTCATTGACATTAGAATGGATGTCATAAATGGTGCATATCATGCTTACCATTTTCCAATCTCTGGATATGTTTTTGTTGTCTCCATGTGTGTTTCCTTTATAATTTCTATAAAAAAAAATTCAACATTGCCAATAATTATGGTCGGCAGTTCTGTAAAACTATAAATAAAAAAGCAATGACCTAACCCGAACTATGACAGATTTTTACCTGCAGCCCTTTTCACAAAAATTCTTACGATACAAATTACTCGTAAGTCTTTAACATTTCATATTGACTTACGATTAAAATTTATTGTAAGATTATTTGTGAAAAGGGCTGCAGTTCCCCAATTTTTTAAAATCATAATTCATAGTGAATGAAAGGATATGGAGTAAATGCACACGAGACAAAGTCTCTACAAATACATGGTAAAAACAAGCAAAGGAACAACGCTTTTATTGTTGTTCTCCTTCCTGAAGTCATGTCTTTATTTTGTAGGTATGGTTGAGATGATGACAGAAAATATTGAGTACCTAAATCTAGCGAACAATCCTGGTCAAATTCAAAGGTTCAAAGACCAGATTTATATTACCCAGGTAAACAGATAGATATACAATAAACATCTAATGTAGGGAGCAAGGATAAAAAAGGATACTTTCATATTTCATAACCCAGTTTTTGTTATACGACCGCAAAAAAATTGAGGTCGTATAATGGTTTGGCACTGTCGTCATTGTCGTCTGTCGTAGTCGTCGTCTGTAGACACTTTTGTTTTTGGTCAATAACTTAAGTTCCAGTCGGCCAATCCTTATGAAATTCTACCACAGTGTTCCTTGGCACAAAAGGAAGGCTTGGGTGGAATTTGGTTATTTTGGCCCTCCCTTTTTTGAAAAAAGGGCAAAATTGGGTTCTTTCACTTATTTGGCTGTCGAATATTTATTATTTGTTGGATTTTGATGGAGTTTCTTTTGGTGTGTTCTAATTAAATTTCCTATCAGTTGTATGTCAATGGATTTTATGTGGCATGTACTGTTCAGGAGATAAATTGTGCCCAAAAGGGGCAATTTTCAAAAATTTTATTTCATTTGTTTTTAGTCCGATTTTGATGCAGTTTTTTGCAATGGAGTTCTTTTGAAAAAAAGCATAGAGGTGCGCCGTCAGATTTTTGACAATTTTTTTCTGAGCTATCAGGGGCCAAATAGGGACAAAATTACAAAATTGTAGATTACCTAAAATTTTTATTTTTCATTGGATTTTGATGTTTTTTTTTTCTTTGGATTCCTCTTGATATAAGCTTTCAGATGTATGTCAATGGATTTTGGGTAGCAATTACTTTTTCAAAGCTACAAGGGGTCAAAGGGGCCAAAATTGCAATTTTTCGAAATATGTGAAATCTTTATTTTTCATCAGATTTTGATGGGAATTTTTTCTTTGGATTCCTCTTGATATAAGCTTTCTGTATATTGTTGACATACCTCTTACCATTTTCGATATATATAAGGAATTATAAGAGCTAATTTTTATTTTCCTTAGTTTGTGTGCAGCTAATTACTGGGTCAAGCTCTCTATTGTGTCCATTTAATTACTGTATCAAGCTCTTTACTATGTCCTCATTCATTTTGAATTACACTTGTTCAAATTTCAGTGTTTGACATTCTGTGGTCATATCATGCTGCGCTCGGCATAGCCCTTTATTATACCCCTGCAACAAAGATAGGGTGGTATAATAATTTATTGGTTTCACCTTGTCTGTCAGTCCATCCTCCTCTGTCTTCATAGGATTTTTTGTCTGCAAGTAATTTTGGACCCTCTTCAGAGTATCTTTTTCAAATTTTGTGGTAATAGAAGTACCAATTAAAACTGTGCACCTTTATGGTCATGAACACTTACGTAGATTTGATGTATATTTTACACATGACTTTTGTAAAATTTTGCACAGAAATTTTTGCTGCAACACAGATAATATTTTGAGAGAAAAATGTTTAAAAAAAAACTCAAAAAAATTGTATATCACAAGATACATGTAGCACTTTTGCTTATAGGTAATTTTGAATATAATTAACTGACCATTCTAATTATATTTTGAAATTAGTATTAAACTGGAGTAGATATTCAGTGATAGTAAATCCTTATTTGATATGAAACCTATAAACAAATGGTATACAGACAATTACTTTGCAAAATGCAAAAATTAACTTGCTGTGGAAGTACTTTTATTAGTGGACACCAATTTTCTTGATTTAAAAAAAAAATCACTATTTCGTTGGTATTTAAATTTGTGGTTTCTGATTTTTTGCATTAAAACTATAGGGAAAAATGCATTTCGTTGGGAACTTAATTTCGTGGTTTTGAGTGACGAACCACAAATTCCGTAAAAATTAGAACCTTACAAACAATAGTACTTTCACAGTATTTGGTAACAAAAAACTGAGACAGCAACATTTCCACTTGTTCTGATACAAGCTCATTCAAAGAACAAAAAAATTAAATGATACCACCTAAGATAATTTGAATAAAAAAACATACATATTTATACATGTAGATAGACCAAGCTATTGGAATGAAAACAGAAACGGAACATTACAGAAGATGGCAGAACAGATTAGATGACACAGGAAGGGGGCTCACCATGGGAGCTATGTACTGGATGTTAAATGATATTTGGCAAGCCCCCACATGGTCATCTCTAGGTATGCAGCATAATATAAACACATGGTGATTTCCAAGATGAAGAACAACAATAAAAGCATTGTTCCATTCACTTATTCCTACAATGTACTGTTGAAGTACTTTTTTTTGTGTACATAATTTTCGTGGTTTTCATAAATATCACTATTCTGTCGGTACTTAAATTCTTGGTTTCATGTTGTTTGCATTAAAATTTAAGGGAAAAATGCATTTTGTTGGGAACTTAATTTCGTGGTTTTATTGAACCAAGAAATCCATGAAAATTGGAACCCCACGAACAATAGTACTCTCACAGTATTTACACTGTATAGGGAATTTGTCCCATATTCATTTACTCCACACATGTCAAAAATCATTTTACACCAAAAATTTATATAGAATGCAAAGGAAAAATATTGAAAGGCAATCTTTAGCTCAATAGAAATAAATCTTTCATTCACATGAATTTTCTATACTTTCGTGAATAGTTCTTTTACTTCCTGAAACATTGGTTGAGGCAAAAAAATGTATATTTTACTGTACTGTTAATTGTTCAGGACAGGAAAGGGGAGCTAACTGTGGGTAAAGCAGACAAAATATGTATCATATCTGTCAGTCATTTACAGTGTCACAAAGGAAAAGCTGTCAAATGACTTTAAAAATCAAGCCTACAGAGTATCTGACTATTATACCCAACCACATGCGGTGGTGAGGTGTAAAGTGAAGTCCTTTGTCATGTTACTTCTTCTTCATCTGTCTCCTGAAGGTTTACAACTGATAATTTCTGAATGGAATAATATACCATCTTCAAACTTGGTATGTAAGTTGTTTACTACAAAACCCAGTCCAGGTTCCATTTTGGGATTTGAGGTTGAAGGAGTTCTTTAGTAATGCCCTTGTTGAAACTTTGAAATTTTGTGAAATGTGGCGAGGTATCATGTAATACGCCATTACTATTATTTCCAAATGCAGAAGTTGAATTTGCCATAAAATGATATCCTTCTTCATTAATTTACTTTGTTTTTTCTACTGCACTTTTCTCTTATTACAGAATATTCTGGCAAATGGAAAATGTTACATTATTATGCAAAGCACTTCCTGGCTCCACTACTGATCTCTCCCACACAGGAGGGCAATAAGATAGAAGTTTATATTATAGTTGACCAAATAAAATCTTCTGTTCACCGACATCCACAGACTGGCCAGGTCCATTTCAAGCCATTAACAGATCTGTTTAATTTTGAACCACCACATTATTCCAAGAACATTCAGCCAAAAGTAACATCTGGTACCCTATATATAGAAATGTTTTCATGGGATAGTATGACACCACTTTATACATGGAAGAAAGATTACAATGTAAGTATCAAATTCTATTGCAACATTTATATAACAGAAGTTTTGATTGGTCAAAACTGACAGTTAATTCCACCATGTATACACCTGGGACAGAGCATGTTCCCTGTTTAGTCTGTTTCCTTGTATGGTTACAAATGCACAAGTCAAAAACAGAAAATGAAATGGTATATTATACCCCAACTCAACGAGTGGGTGGTATATTGGAATACCCTTGTATAGTTCTGGCCCACTTTGGTACAGTTCTGGCCCACTTGTGGTAAAGTTCTTGCCACTTGCAGTATAGTTCTGGCACACTTGTGCAGATTTGGTACACTTTTGGTGCAGTTCTGGCACACTTGTGGTATAATTCTGGCACAGTTTTGGCACACTTGCTTTACAGTACTATACACATGTATACACATGTATATATAGGAACATATGGAAAATGCATTCCAAGATCCTTCCAAACTGTTTGAACAATTTGGTTAAATTTGATCATACAAGTCATTTTCAAAGTTTATGATTTTTATGTTTATACCTCATCCAAGATGGCTGCCAGTGGGGAATATAGTACAGCCTTGGACATTAAGGGAAATTCATTCACAGAGATTTCTCCTCTAAACCAATTTATTTATTTAAATTGGATTTGATTATTAAAGACCTGAGGTTGTCCCTTCCAAAGTTTTTATACCCCCCGCAAACAAAGTTTGGGGGTATATAGGAATCACCCTGTCTGTCTGTCTGTCCGTCCGTCCGTCTGTCCGTCCGTCTGTCCGTCCGTCTGTCCACACTTCTCGTAAGCGCAACTCCTCTTAAACCACTTGAAGGA
>MJUU01030495.1:39125-70269 GCA_002080025.1 Modiolus philippinarum
GGGGGGTATCTTTGGCTGCCATTAGGCGACAGTTCTTGTTTATATTCCTTTCGCATCAAGTCAATCAATTGAGAACATAGTTTTCAACGGACTCTATGGGATCAATGCATTCAGAAGTCTTCTCAGAAACCACTTCGCCTATTTCAACTGAACTTGGTCATAATAGTAATATTGGTGGCCCTATAGAATATAAAAAAAGAGTGTGTTGATATTGTTCTTGCTGCATCCAAGGTGGAGACTAGTTGTAACATAATATCAGACTGATCGCTTCTGAGATTAAGGTGTCTGCAGGGTACTAATTTCCTATTATAGAATTTTGTGAAATTTTCTGTGTAGAAACATAATTGAATTATTGTTCAAAATATAAAATAAAATTTGGGTGTCATTGTGCATTTAAGCAAAAAAAATGAAATTGAAAATTTAAGGATTTTACAAAGAAATGATAGGGAAAATGACTATATGAGTTAATAAATTAAAAAAATTAAAAAAATTTTGTTTGTACTTTGCATGTGTTTTAAACTCATTATATTGTTTACATATAAAAAATGAAAATTGGGGGTCACTGTTGAACTAAGCAAGATAAATTGTGAAATGCCAATTTCTCTAGTGATATCTATATGAAATTAATTTATAAAATTATCTCCCTTGTTTAATTTCTGTGTTGTGTAAATCCAGATACAGATTTAAAGCATGTTTGTTTTAGTTCACATTTTTGTAATGAAAATGTTGTAAAATGGATAAGGAATGAAAATTTTAAATACTTTTGAACTTTATTCAAATTGTAAATTTCTAAATGTATGAAACCTAAATGAACAAATTTAAAAACAAAAATGGTGGAATAATACCACTGAGACACCTTAATAAGGCCACATTCTAGGTGAGAAATACATGCTCTTGAAAGCCTTGTGTTAAAATTCATTTGCTGTTATAATATCAATACTGTTTTAAATTTATTTATACATTTGTGAACTCAATAGCTGTAATGAAAGACAACTTATAATGTTTTTATTGCATTTTTTTTAGTATCTCAACAACAACAATACAAATTTTGAGATTAGATTATGAATTTTACAAATCAGCTTTTAATGAAAGCAAATTTCCAAGCCAATGCTTATAGTATTATTAGAAGTATGTGAATATCAGAAATATTTCTGCTATAAAGGTGAATTGTTTATATTATAATATTTCATGTAATTGTCTAAAAATGTAATTATAACCAGCACTTGAGGGATGAAGCAACTGTCTGTTCAATGAATTACTAAGTTATTATTTTATTCTTGTAGCTTCAAAACACCTCAGAAATGGTATTCCAGGAAGATTTGACCACCATGATGTCTGATGCGAGATGTATAAGGTCCAAAAACTGTTTCCTGTTCTTCCATTTAGGGGACCCAGTTCATGGTCCTACAAACTGGTTCCCACTTTCTACCTTTAAAGATGCAATAGGTTTACAGAATGTTTCAATCAAGGTATGTGTAAGCTTAAAGGAATCAAATTTATGAGGGTTCATAGGTCAGTTTTTGTCTCATCTAAAATAACACCATAATAAGCAAAACACCTGGTTCAGAGGCACTTTTACCAATTTCATATGAAGTCTTTTGCATTAGACCAAAGACAACTGTGGTACCAAAATTTGNACTAACCTAATTGCACGTTAGGTTTTTTAACATGCAAATTAGGTGAACTTTTCAGGGAAGCAGTAAAATGCTCACCTAATTTGCATGTTAAAAACCTAACATGCAATTGCACATGTGCAGCTCACATGAGCATTTCTATATATGTATCCCTGCAGACATGAGCAACTGCACATGTGAGCATTTGTAAATTTTTAGATGTTCTAAAAATATAACTTATGAAATTGCAAATCTTTTTCAAACAAGAAACGATTGTACAATTTTATTCTCTATTCTTTCATGAATGTAAGTCTGCTCAGTAAAAGTATGAAAAACATGTTCATCATACAAACTTTTGTCATATGATAATTTTACCAGTATGACAAATACATTTAAATGCTTTAATTCATTCACTTAATAGAAATTGCATAGTTCACAGTGTATCAATATTACATATGCAACCTTTTGAAAGAATTCAAATATTCACTCTTTTATTCATACATGTATGTGTAATGTCATAATGCATGGTCTTTTCAGGATCATATTGTGTCTGTTTCAGAATCAAAGAACACCAATATTTTTGTCATTGAGTACAGTTAATTCTTTCCTTAAAAATATATTTTAAATTGATTTGAACAATTTTACATTGATTTGTACACTAAAAATGTTAATAATTTAGGGATATGAAAACTGACCTTTCTTTCTTCATGGCTTTGATTTTTTTTTATACCCCCCACAAACGAAGTTCAGGGGGGTATATAGGAATCACTCTGTCTGTCTGTCTGTCTGTCTGTTTGTGATAGCCACAAATTTTTTCGTAACAGTTTTCTCAGTAACTACCAATCACTGCCACTTGAAATTTTGTTTGCAAGTTTATAACCATGTCCCATACCGCAAGTAGCGATTTCAGTTTTGTCGGACATCTACTTACTGTTTACCGACTTAGTAAATTTTCGAGATCTTTTGTCAATCGTTGAAACTTTTCGTAAGTTTTCTCAGTAACTGCTCATCACTGCAACTTGAAATTTTGTATGCAAGTTTAGAAGGATGTCCTATACCGCTAGTAGAGATTTCAAGATTGCTGAACATCTACTTCCTTTTTAACAACTTAGTTAATTTTCGAGATCTTTTGAGCAAATTTCAGATTTTTCAGTACACAATGGAATTGTGCAATTATAATTTTTTTTTTTACAAATTATATCAGGTATCTTCTACTCCAATGGGGAGTGGGGGGTATCATTTTGTGGCCCTCCAGGCCACAGTACCTCTAGTTTTTTTTTCTTTTTTTCATATTTTCTTTGGGAGAATTTTGAAGATTAACAATTAACAATTAGCCAAAAGGGGGATGGGTCCTAAATTTTGAGCTTATCTCGCCTTTATTTAACTAATTAAAGTTCTTTTAACTTCAAGTTGTAGTTCTTGGCCATCTTCTCTACAGCTTCTAATCGATCTTCAGAGTAGACGAAGTTCGATGGATGCCGTACGTCATACCAGTAATCATGGCTGCGCTTGGTGTTGGTGTACAGTTCTGGCTCTTTCTCTTTCATTATTTCTTTGTACGCAATCCATTTCTTTTCTTTTACAAGTAGGTAGCTTTCTCTCTCTGGTAGTTCGTATATGTACGTCTCATTTGGTTTATGTAGCGTTACTTTAGGTACCATGAAGACAGATGACTTGGGTCTTCCAACTTTAGCTGGGGTGGGGATCCGACCTACAGCCTTAGTGGTTTCTTCTGCCTTCTGATGTTTTTTCGGCACCATCTTCACTCGGTCTTCAGCTTTCTGGGTTACCGGAGACTCCTGATGTACCAGATTGCTTGGTAGTGGAATGGATGCTTCCTGTTCCAATGGTGCTGAAGGTTCTTCGATGTCTTGAACCTGGCTGTTATCTAGTTGGTTGTCATCGTCAACTCCACATGCGGTATCCATGCTGCTTGAGTTGGGTTCGGTTGTTTCCGCTCCCCTCTTCTTCTGGCTTTATTGATTTTCCCTTCAAAATTAATTTTCTCTGAATCTTGAGAAAGCTAGTTTATATAGTTTGTTTTGCCATAGAATAAGCTTTATAGTGATTATGATCCTTGCTAACCAAAGCTCACTTGAGCAGTTATAGGTTAGTTTACTCTGTTTTTCTCATTAAATGTATTATTTGGTTATCACAACCCTTAATTTATGCCATTTTGTTTTGATAGGTAAAATTTAATTGCTGGTTGTAAATTAGTATGTTTTTAGAGCCTTTATACTTTAAATATTTGTGGTAATTTACCTATGAGTACAGGAAGTGTTAATTAATAAATAAAATAATATTTCTCTTAATTAAGTTGTGACACCCATAATAACAATTCATGTCTGTTGACTGAGTAAAGGTGGAACTGTAGTATATAATATGAAACTGGCGATTGAATTAAGAATTGAATGCATTATTTTGAAGTTTCATTGGGGTATGAACGTGTTGACCGAAGCACATTTTTAATGAAGCGGGTAGCGCTTCATGTTGAAAATGTGTGCCCAGTCAACACTTTAATGCATTCAATACTTATAATTACATTTTTAAACCATATCATAAAAACAAATTTATTCAAAAGTTAGTAGGTCATGTACAATGGGATTCTTTTTTTACTAATTCGTCTGCCACATGGTCATATGATCAAATGTGTTTCATGGGAATTGCAACTTCACATTGATATGCCACGTGAGCGATGTTCACCTATCAAATTGACAGAATTCAAATGAATATTCATGAAATATGAAAAAGAAAGGAAATGGGGTAAATGTCAAGGAGAAAACATCCCATATCCAGGTTAAAACAACCCAAAACAATGGAATTATTATTTAATGATTGAATGCTTCAAAATATAGTTTTAAATATAAAAAAGAACAGATACCTGTATATTTGCTGTAATTAAATTTAAATAGCTACATGGGTATAAGCCAAAACAAATGTAAGGAAACCAAACTCTTGCATTAAAATAATTCTAAAAATTTAGAAATATAATTAATTGGGAGGTGTACCTGCAAAGTTATTCAAATATACTGGAATATGTCAAAATTTTTATTTGAAATTCATATCTTTGGGTTCATATCACCTTACAGATCATCATATATTGCGCTAACTATTTATAAACCCTCATATGAGTAACAAACCTTTGCTAGTCCCAGTTCTGATCCACAGGCAGCATGTATTTCAAATTCTAATTTTTGACCATGCATACAATTTAGGATAGTCCTTAGTAAATTAACATTTTAATTTGTAAATACATATGTTATTATTATTTTCAAAATAAGTTTTAAATATAAGTAGAAACTATTTCAAGAGAAATAAGAAAAATATCAAAACATTTCTATCTAAAACATATTAAGTCTTGCAGACCTTTTTCTGTTCTGTTACGAACGGGAATTCATGAAAAAACTACAAAATGGAACTGTACCAAATAGTGATAAACTTATTTCTATTTTCAATGATAATAGCAGGTATATTGACGATATTCTTACTATTGACAATCCCCAGTTTTTGGCTTATGTTGACATCATTTACCCACAACAACTGAAACTAAATAAGGCAAACAATGATTCTAAATACTGCCCTTTTCTGGATCTAAGTATCACCATTGACTCTGGTAAAATAAAAACTAAAGTTTATGATAAAAGGGATGATTTTGATTTTACAATTACTAATTTCCCCTTTCTTGACGGCGACGTTCCCCTAGCTCCATCCTACGGGGTGTATATATCCCAACTTGTACCATTCGCTCGCATTTGTTCCACCCTTGATGATTTTAATGAGCGTAACCTTACTCTCACATCCAAACTTTTACAACAAGGTTACAGATTTCATAAATTATTAAATACTTTTAAGAAGTTTTACAGAAGATATGAGCATTTGATATCTAGATATGACGTGACTCGGAAACAGCTAATAACAAAGGGGATATCTCATCCTCGATTTTATGGAAATGTTGTTAAAAAATGTCAAAAACTGATTAATAATCCAGAAAAACTGTGATGTAACTTACATTCTTCACGTAATAGTGGATATCGACGAGATATTCTGAACAAATCCGTTAAATTGGCTTTGGATTCCAGTGACCTGAAGACTTTACATATATACTGGCCTCTCACTGATACTGCCGATGTCTGCTGAAATACATGAAGACTCTTCGGGAAGTTTTGAGTTTGATTTTTCTTCCGTAGTGCGACAGTGTTTTACCAGCAGACTAGATTCCTTGAGCTAGCCGGCAGTTTAGCGGCGAGCACTCTTTGACCCTTCTTTCAAAATTACGTTTTGTCTTATGCTTTTTCTGTTCCAAGATAGTGGTNGTCAAAATTTTTATTTGAAATTCATATCTTTGGGTTCATATCATCTTACAGATCATCATATATTGCACTAACTATTTATTAACCCTCATATGAGTAACAAACCTTTGTTAGTCCCAGTTCTGATCCACAGGCAGCATGTATTTCAAATTCTAATTTTTGACCATGCATACAAATTTAGGATAGTCCTTAGTAAATTAACATTTTAATTTGTAAATACATATGTTATTATTATTTTCAAAATAAGTTTTAAATATAAGTAGAAACTATTTCAAGAGAAATAAGAAAAATATCAAAACATTTCTATCTAAAACATATTAAGTCTTTGAAGTTTAAAAGTAAGTAAAAAATATTTCAAGAGAAATGAAAAAAATATCGAAACATTTTCTACCTTTGGTCCTAAGATGTTGTTTAAAAGAGAAGTCTTTGAACTTATGTACAGAAATACATGTAAATCAAGCTTGTTCAAAGTAATTCAAAAGTAATTGAAAAAGTAATTGTAATTATATGGTTTTTCAGCCATGTAATTAATTAAATTATAATTACATGTAATTGAAATTTTTGTCAATTACACATTACATTCAATTACATTAGAAAATGTAATTAATTACAGTCAATTACAATTATATTTTTCAATTACCCCAGGTCTGATCAAATTGTACAATCATTTAGTACTAGTTCAAACTCACTTGATTCATTTCAACATCTGAGATAAAGTTATTGTTAAAGCCATAATCTAAGATGGCCACCACCACAGAACATAGTTTGATTTTACAATTTGTAATTCATGGTTGGCATTCCAGTTTATTTTAGCATTTATATTAAGGTGGTTGGCCACCTTATAGCAAAGACCGGGTACCAAAGAATGCACTACAGCTATTGCTTTTTATATGATATACTTCAAACTGCTGTAAGCTATGACTATGTAAGTGACCAAAACAGCAAAATACCCACTATCAACGTAGTTTTTGGTGAAACAATTTCATAGATCTTGTTTATTGCCATATAATTACAAGGACTCTGTTGCAGCGTAATGAACATTCGGTTTTAGATAATTTGTGTTAATAGGCTGTGTGTATTAATTTCTATTGCAGCGGAATCTTGTTTATATTATCAGTTCCTTGAAAACGATCAACAAGGTGACAGTTGCTTTATGTAATGAATGGTATTTCAATGTATATCTATTTTCTATATCGCTGTATAAGTATATTTATTGTCTTTCCATGCGATGAACACGCTGTTTTGTTTACAAATGTAAACGCATGCGCATAGTTTGTTTTTAATTGTTACTTGTCTTGTAAGTTCCTCCAACATTGGAGCACTGCGCATTGCATATGAAAAATATCTTGTACACACGCAATTTCTTATTTTAAAATTAAAACACACTAAAACATAGCACCCACACCCTTAAAAGCGAACAATGGCTATATTTACGTAAAGCATAATATATTCGGAACTTTTCTTTAAAGAGCGGGGAAATTTGAACTTTAAGCAGTCATGTAGGATTAATGCCGATGAGTTCCCAAAGTTCTAATATGGAGGTTTACTTTCACTTCTCGATCATTCAAGGAGAATAATGCCACCGTTATGAGTTGAATGAGTGTTATTTATAAGACTTAGAAAGTACTTGTATATCAGACAGTAACTGGAGTTTTGGATATATTTTGAAGTGGTTGGTGACTTGAACCACTGGCGCTGATGATAACCATGCTTTAATTTTGAAGGCATCCTTCTTTCTATTAGTTAGCGCTTTCATCGTGGTTACTTAGAATTCTGTTTCTGGGAGAATAAAGAAATACAATTGTGCATAGTATCTCAAATTCCTCGATCAAAGGAGTTTGGACGGAGATAAAATAAAGTGCTGTTTGTCACACAAAGTAAGGTGACGACCATTTGATTTTCGGGGAGCAGGGGCTTGGGTGATTTTGTAAATACATAATTCAATCTTGTTGCCATCGAAAATAAATATTTTTATTATCCTACTTGTCATTAAAATAAATAATTCAATTTTGAAGAATAAATTTTTGTTGCAATTAAAAATAAATGATTAGATGTGACATGAAGTGAAAATATATACTAGTAATAATTTGTTTCAGATTTTCATGAAAATAAATAATTTTTCCTCGGCAAATTTGCCCAGGCCCCCTGAAAATCAAATGTTTACCCCGCCACCCTTCAATCAAACTTGAGATTATCAGCATTAAACTTCGGACAAATAATCCATAATCCACAGTGTGATTCTGACTTATTTTTTTCATCAAATATTACTTGAACTGTAAAAAAAAGTTTTCCTTCCCAAGTATTGATACTTTAAGTTTTGCTCTGAATTAGAGTCTCAATCTGCATGATCGAGGTCAGCTACATACGATATATTCATTGCTGACAAAGCCAACCACCTTTCAGTGCAGACTGCACTTTGATTGAATTATTCCAAAATTTAGACTAGATTAAACAAATGTCAATTATTTTACTACTCTACCAACAGTTCCGCTAGAAGGTGTTGGTTCACTTTTTACCTAAATGTCAATTAGAGTTAAATGACATTTAAATAGACGAGTTTCCAATTGGTGAATTTTCCCGGAAAATTTTGACGTCACGATATAGATTTTTGGACGTCACAATGTAACATGACGCAATTTACTCCTATTGACCTCAGGTCAATAGGGATAATTCATCCATAAAATGAAATTGGAAATTCGTCTATTCTAAGTGTCAATTAAATTTGTTGAATTTTTTAAGGATTATATTTTTAAGTGAAGTTTAAACAACAATTATCTTTAGTCGACATTTGTGTAACCAAGTTCTGGAATAGGGATAAAGCAACACTAATTCATATATACAGTCGAACTTTGATGGCTGGAACACCCACGGGACCGATGAAAACAGTTCAAACTAGAGGGTTGTTCGAGTTATTGAGGTCGAACTATATTCAAACTTGAACAAATGGACCAGAAAAAGGGTTCGAGACTTCCATGGTGTTCAAGCCATCAAAGTTCTACTGTATATATATGGAATTTAGGACATTTTGTTTTTGATATGGACTTTATCATGGCCAGTATCAAGTGAGCCCGTTAGGGCGAGCTTGATGCGTTACGCCGTGATAAAGTCCGTATCAAAAACAAAATTTCCTATATTTCTTTTATCGGTAATTCACAAAATAATAAACAGAACTCTAAAACAAATTGTAATAAGCTGAAATTCCTATTTAAGCACATTTAATCTACTGTTTATTGCAATAATTTAAATGTATTCTTCATTCAACGTCGAATGCGTATGAACACGACAAAGAGTACAGAACATGACGTCAGCTTAGCAACCCGCATGTGATGCCTTCACAGTGACCCAATATTTTTGTGATAGTGTCCAGTTCGGTGATACTGAGAATATCAGTCTCTGTAGATCAAAGGAAATTCATACAAATTACCGATAAAATTCATTAAATTTATTACTATTCCATTNACATTTGAATGAAGTAGCAACTGTTTGTTCAAAGAATTACTAAGTTATTATTTTATTCTTGTAGCTTCAAAACACCTCAGAAATGGTATTCCAGGAAGATTTGACCACCATGATGTCTGATGCGAGATGTATAAGGTCCAAAAACTGTTTCCTGTTCTTCCATTTAGGAGACCCAGTTCATGGTCCTACAAACTGGTTCCCACTTTCTACCTTTAAAGATGCAATAGGTTTACAGAATGTTTCAATCAAGGTATGTGTAAGCTTAAAGGAATCAAATTTATGAGGGTTCATAGGTCAGTTTTTGTCTTTTCTAAAATAACACCATAATAAGCAGGCAAAACACCGGGTTCAGAGGCACTTTTACCAATTTCATATGAAGTCTTTTGCATCAGACCAAAGACAACTGTTAACAAAATTTGCTAACCAATTGCACATTAGTTGCTCGTGTTAGATGCACAAGTAAGCACTAACCTAATTGCATGTTAGTTTTTTAACATGCAAATTAGGTGAGCTTTTCAGGGAAGCAGTAAAATACTCACCTAATTTGCATGTTAAAAACCTAACGTGCAATTGCACATGTGCAGCTCACATGAGCATTTCTATATATGTATCCCTGCACACATGAGCAACTGCACATGTGAGCATTTGTTCTAAAAATATAACTTATGAAATTGCAAATCTTTTTCAAACAATGAAACGATTGTTCAATTTTATTCTCTATTCTTTCATGAATGTAAGTCTGCTCAGTAAAAGTATGAAAAACATGTTCATCATACAAACTTTTGTCATATGATAATTTTACCAGTATGACAAATACATTTAAATGCTTTAATTATTCACTTAATAGAAATTGCATAGTTCACAGTTATCAATATTACATATGCAACCTTTTGAAAGAATTCAAATATTCACTCTTTTATTCATATTTGTAATGTCATAATGCATGGTCGTTTCAGGATCATATTGTGTCTGTTTCAGAATCAAAGAACACCAATATTTTTGTCATTCAGCACAGTTAATTCTATCCTTAAAAATATATTTTAAATTGATTTGAACAATTTTACATTGATTTGTACACTAAAAATGTTAACAATTTAGGAATATGAAAACTGACCTTTCTCTTTTCATGGCTTTGTTGATTTTTCCTCAAAATTAATTTTCTCTGAATCTTGAGAAAGCTAGTTTATATAGTTTATTTTGCCATAGAATAAGCTTTATAGTGATTATGATCCTTGCTAACCAAGTGAAAGCTCACTTTAGCAGTTATAGGTTAGTTTACTCTGTTTTTCTCATTAAATGTATTATATGGTTATCACAACCCTTAATTTATGACATTTTGTTTTGATAGGTAAAATTTAATTGCTGGTTGTAAATTAGTATGTTTTTAGAGCCTTTATACTTTAAATATTTGTGGTAATTTACCTATGAGTACAGGAAGTGTTAATTAATAAATAAAATAATATTTCTCTTAATTAAGTTGTGATACCCATAATCATAATTCATGTCTGTTGACTGAGTAAAGGTGGAACCGTAATATATAATATGAAACTGGCGATTAAATTAAGAATTGAATGCATTATTTTGAAGTTTCATTGGGGTATGAAAGTGTTGACCGAAGCACATTTTTAATGAAGCGCGGTATTACATAAAAGTGCTTCATGTTGAAAATTTGCGCCCAGTCAACACTTTCATAATCCCTATGAAACTTCAAAATAATGCATGCAATACTTATAATTACATTTTAAAACCAAATCATAAAAACAAATTTATTCAAAAGTTAGTATGTCATGTACAATGGGATTCTTTTTTTTACTAATTCGTCCGCCACATGGTCACATGATCAAATGTGTTTCATGGGAATTGCAACTTCACATTGATATGCCACATGAGCGATGTTAACCTATCAAATTGACAGAATTCAAATGAATATTCATGAAATATGAAAAAGAAAGGAAATGGGGTAAATGTCAAGGAGACAACATCCCATATCCAGGTTAAAACGACCCAAAACAATGTAATTATTATTTAATAATTGATTGCTTCAAAATATAGTTTTAAACATAAAAAAGAACAGATACCTGTATATTTGCTGTAATTGAATTTAAATAGCTACATGGGTATATGCCAAAACAAATGTAAGGAAACCAAACTCTTGCATTAAAATAATTCTAAAAATTTAGAAATAAAATTAATTTGGAGGTGTACCTGCAAAGTTATTCAAATATACTGGAATATGTCAAAATTTTTATTTGAAATTCATATCTTTGGGTTCATATCATCTTACAGATCATCATATATTGCACTAACTATTTATTAACCCTCATATGAGTAACAAACCTTTGTTAGTCCCAGTTCTGATCCACAGGCAGCATGTATTTCAAATTCTAATTTTTGACCATGCATACAAATTTAGGATAGTCCTTAGTAAATTAACATTTTAATTTGTAAATACATATGTTATTATTATTTTCAAAATAAGTTTTAAATATAAGTAGAAACTATTTCAAGAGAAATAAGAAAAATATCAAAACATTTCTATCTAAAACATATTAAGTCTTTGAAGTTTAAAAGTAAGTAAAAAATATTTCAAGAGAAATGAAAAAAATATCGAAACATTTTCTACCTTTGGTCCTAAGATGTTGTTTAAAAGAGAAGTCTTTGAACTTATGTACAGAAATACATGTAAATCAAGCTTGTTCAAAGTAATTCAAAAGTAATTAAAAGTGATTGTAATTATATGGTTTTTCAGCCATTAATTAAATTAAAATTACATGTAATTGATTTTTTTGTCAATTACACATTACATTCAATTACATTAGAAAATGTAATTAATTACAGTCAATTACAATTACATTTTTCAATTACCCCAGGTCTGATCAAATTGTACAATTATTTAGTACTAGTTCAAACTCACTTGATTCATTTCAACATCTGAGATAAAGTTATTGTTAAAGCCATAATCTAAGATGGCCACCACCACAGAACATAGTTTGATTTTACAATTTGCAATTCATGGTTGGCATTCCAGTTTATTCTGGCATTTTTATTAAGGTGGTTGGCCACCTTATAGCGAAGACTGGGTTCCAAAGAATGCACTACAGCTATTGCTTTTTATATGATATACTTTAAACTGCTGTAAGCTATGACTATGTAAGTGACCAAAACAGCAAAATACCCACAATCAACGTAGTTTTTGGTGAAACAATTTCATAGATCTTGTTTATTGAAATTTATTACAAGGACTCTGTTGTAGCGTAATGAACATTCGGTCTTCAGATAATTTGTGTTAATCGGCTGTGTGTATTAATTTCTATTGCAGCCGAATCTTGTTTATATTATCAGTTCCTTGAAAACAATCAACAAGGTGACAGTTGCTTTATGTAATGAATGGTATTTCAATGTATATCTATTTTCTATATCGCTGTATAAGTATATTTATTGTCTTTCCATGCGATGATCACGCTATATTGTTTACAAATGTAAACACATGCACATAGTTTGTTTTTAATTGTTACTTGTCTTGTAAGTTCCTCCAACGTTGGAGCACTGCATATGGCATATGAAAAATATCTTGTACACACGCAATTTCTTATTTTAAAATTAAAACACACTAAAACATAGCACCCACACCCTTAAAAGCGAACAATGGCTATATTTACATAAAGCATAATATATTCAGAACTTTTCTTTAAAGAGCGGGGAAATTTGAACTTTAAGCAGTCATGTAGGATAAATGCCGATGAGTTCCCAAAGTTCTAATATGGAGGTTTACTTTCACTTCTTGATCATTCAAGGAGAATAACGCTGCCGTTATGAGTAAAATGGTGGTTATTTATAAGACTTAGAAAGTACATGTATATCAGACAGTGACTGGAGTTTTGGATATATTTTGAAGTGGTTGGTGACTTGAACCGCTGGTGTTGATGTAACCGATGCTTTAATTTTAAAGGCATCCTTCTTTCTACTAGTTAGCGCTTTCATCGTGGTTACTTAGAATTCTGTTTCTGGGAGAATAAAGAAATACAGTTGTGCATACTATCTCCAATTCCTCGATCAAAGGAGTTTGGACGGAGATAAAATACTGTGCTGTTTGTCACACAAAGTAAGGTGACGACCATTTGATTTTCGGGGAGCAGGGGCTTGGGTGATTTTGTAAATACATAAATCAATCTTGTTGCCATTGAAAATAAATATTTTTATTATCCTACTTGTCATTAAAATAAATAATTCAAATTTGAAAAATAAATTTTTGTTGCAATTAAAAATAAATGATTAGATGTGACATGAAGTGAAAATATATACTAGTAATAATTTGTTTCAGATTTTCATGAAAGTAAATAATTTTTCCTCGGCAAATTCGCCCAGGCCCCCTGAAAATCAAATGTTTACCCCGCCACCCTTCAATCAAACTTGAGATTATCAGCATTAAACTTCGGACAGTTAATTCATAATCCACAATGTGATTCTGACTTATTTTTTTATCAAATATTACTTGAACTGTAAAAAAAGTTTTCCTTTCTAATTGTTCCCAAGTATTGATACTTTAAGTTTTGCTCTGAATTAGAGTCTCAATCTCCATGATTGAGGTCAGCTACATACGATATATTCATTGCTGACAAAGCCAACCACCTTTCAGTGCAGACTGCACTTTGATTGAATTATTCCAAAATTTGGACTAGATTAAACAAATGTCAATTATTTTACTACTCTACCAGCAGTTCTGCTAGAAGGTGTTGGTTCACTTTTTACCTAAATGTCAATTATAGTTAAATGACATTTAAATAGATGAGTTTCCAATTGGTGAATTTTCCCAGAAAATTTTGACGTCACAATATAGATTTTTGGATGTCACAATGTAACGTGATGCAATTTACTCCGATTGACCTCAGGTCAATCGGGGTAATTCATTCATAAAATGAAATTGGAAATTCGTCTATTCTAAGTGTCAATTAAATTTGTTGAATTTTTTAAGGATTATATTTACAAGTGAAGTTTAAACAACAATTATCTTTAGTTGACATTTGTGTAACCAAGTTCTGGAATAGGGATAAAGCAACGCTAATTCATTTATACAGTCGAACTTCGATGGCTCGAACACCCACGGTACTGATGAAAACAGTTCAAACTAGAGGTTTGTTCAAGTTATTGAGGTCGATCTATGTTCAAACTTGAACAAATGGACCAGAAAAAGGGTTCGAGACATCCATGGTGTTCAAGCCATCAAAGTTCTACTGTATATATATGGAATATAGGACATTTTGTTTTTGATATGGACTTTATCATGGCCAGTATCAAGTGAGCCTGTTAGGGCGAGCTTGATGCGTTACGCCGTGATAAAGTCTGTATCAAAAACAAAATTTCCTATATTTCTTTTATCCGTAATTCACAAAATAATAAACAGAACTCTAAAACAAATTGTAATCAGCTGAAATTTCTATTTAAGCACACTTAATCTTTTGTTTATTGCAATAATTTAAATGTATTCTTCATTCAACGTCTTATGCGTATAAACACGACAAAGAGTACAGAACATGACGTCAGCTTAGCAACCTGCACGTTACGCCTTCACAGTGACCCGATATTTTTGTGATAGTGTCCAGTTCGGTGATACTGAGAATATCAGTCTCTGTAGATCAAAGGAAATTCATACAAATTACCGATAAAATTCATTAAATTTATTACTATTCCATTCCAGATTGATAGTATAAAGGAGATTGTACCAATGAAAGAATATAACATCACACTAAACACCAGTGCTATAGCTCCATTTGTCTGGCTTGATGCTTATCAAGTAATGGGCAGGTTCTCAGACAACGGATTCCTAATGGTACAACCACAGAAAGTCATCACATTCTACGCTTGGGATGGTGTGACAGGAGATAACTTAAAAAGTGCCTTGTCAGTCAAGACATTGATGAATATATACTTTTGATCCATGGATAAGAATAATATTAGTATGAGCTTCAGCTTTCAGAATCATTCAATTTCCTTGGGTTTTATCAATTCTAACAGGGTTAAAATGCATAGAAAAGACAATGTTCAAAATTTTTCCAAGTTCCAATTATATATTCATATATATTAAGGCATATAAGCAGCTAATGGAAAACGAAGGAAAAGTCTAGAGAGAACCCATTCCCTCTCCAAAATTTTGACACCTTATTTATATAAAGTTCTTACATGGATTTTCAATTTTTTTTTTGCTTATGATGTTTTATTAGCAAAGCTTTTTAAAATAAAAGGCATGAGTTTTCAATGTCCCACTTCGGACAAGGGAATCCATGGTTTTCATTGTTTTCGCGGTGCAAGATTTATCTGTTTTTTACAGGGGGTGTAAGACAAGCTACACACATTCATTCATGCACTATTTTATCATAACAAAATAATCAGCTTAGTCTACATTAATAGAAAAGTATATCATTTAATACAATTAAATAGAATATTGACTGCCTATGGAAGAAAAAAATTTGAACTAAAACACATTATAAATGCTTCAATCTTCCCGGAAAATCTTCCCGGACTTTGACGCGTGCTCCATGCATTATGACGTTGGGAAAAGGGAAGTAATTCACTGATGTCAATAAAGGCATTTCAGGGATGATTTGTTTAATATTGTTGGATGATAAGGGTGGGGGAGAATAATCAAACACCAGGGAGAGTGTCAAACAAAAAAATCTCAGATATCCTCGGGTAACATTTCTAGCGTCTCTGACCCAGCTTGCTTCGTCCAAGTACTTGAAATCTTACCCTTGGGTGTCTGAGATTTTTCTTTTCAACTCTCACCCTGGTGTTGGATTCATATACTCTAAATACAAATTTTCTGAGACTCTCTTAAGCTTCTTCACTTTTCAGTTAATTCTGTCATTCCAATATAGTTCTTTTAGTCTCAAAGACAGCTTGTGAATTATTGGCCAGTTAATCATTCTTTTGTACAATTATATATATATGATTCATATTGAGATTTTGATGATGTCATTAGATATGAATTAGTGATATGACTATTTTGGTTTCTTACATTTTTAAAATTCCAGATTCATTAACATTGATATAGTTCAAAACAAAAATAAAGTTTATGTTCAATAAATAACCTCATTGCCTGCAGTTTGACAGACATTTTTTGTATTGATAACTGATACTTTTGAAAGGCATATATTTTGCATGGTTAATAATTCTTTTAATTATTTTCAATGGTAGACAGTTTAGAGATGTAAAAAATCTAACTGATAAACATTCTTTGTAAGGAAAAATTCAGATAATGCTCTCATGGTGATTTAATTTGTCTCCTGCTACTCTGCCTGAAGAGAGCTACTGAAGTAGTAAGGTTTGTCCATCAATCCATGACATAAAGTTTTTTTGTTTATTTTTTGATAAGATGACCAGTAAATAAGTGACTTTGCATTTGAATCAAACTCTTGACTTTCTTTTTTATAGGAATTTAAAAAAAAATTTCTTCATATAAAATGCAGATTTATCATTCAGTTTGGGATTTTTGTTTGTACTATGATCCGCACTTCAAACTCACACCCCAGTATGCCAGCAGATTTTTGTGACTCTAACACTTTTTAGCTTGCCTGGCATATAAAAATAGGGCATTTTGCATTTGTCATAATTTGTCAAATCTTTCAGAAAGGATGTGGAGATGGTCCATTACAAAAATGGCTTATTTCATTCTGATAAACAAAACAAGGGGCTGTTTGTGTAGATAATGTCATTTTGATCATTCACTAAATGAAATTTGATAGAATTAAATTGAAAGATAGTTTGAAGAACCTTTGCAACATTCCTGGTTTTCGTCTGACCCTCCATTACAGGACATGAAGGGAAATAAATATTTTAAACACCTCTTGTGAAACTATTGAAGCTTTTTGAACCAAACTGTACAGAATTAGCATATAATAATTACTTTGTTTTTTATTCTTGATAGAAACATGCCTCCCTCTAATTCCCCAACTGGAAACATGCAGTTGTACTTTGAAATTTACAAGGAAACTTATGTTTAAAGACTATTCTCTGAAACTGTGAAGTGAGTTGAACCAATCTCTATAGTCAATATTTATCAAAGGTCCTTAACAAAGATTTTTGTTGTTGTTATGATTGATAAAACTCCATGGCTATCATGTCTTGCTTTATAAAAATTCGTAAGATGTGGTATGTAGCCTCTAAGCCTATGTTTATTGAAACACTCTTGTTTATAGATGATTTTTTTATCAATTTAAAATAACATTTTGTGTATGAATTTCATATAAGTTTCATCAATCCTCTTTAGGTAGGATTTGATTGGTAAAACTGTTTCCAAAACCTTCCTATTTTCACACTCGCTTTTTGTCAACACTAATGCAAATTTACCTTTGTTCAATCTTTTGCATTGTGACAGTGTTTTTCATTTTCAACATCAAAAAGGTGGTCATTTTCTACATTTACAAGGTTTTGGTTAGTTGAAATTATCCCAAACCTGATATAAAAACAACCACCTGCCTCGAGTGAAAGGAGGTTAATACGGGACTTTTGAGATAGGAACTCTCATGTAATTGAAGGCGAAAAAGATCTCCTCAAATACCAGTCAGAAGGATAACCGGAATCCAGAACTATTGAATATAAATATATACCGCCTAAAAACAAACTATTTATGAAATTGAATTGCACTTATAATTTGTCCTGCATGACAATTATTTAGCTAAACTTTAATTGTCAAAAAACAATTAATCTGAAGCGCTACAAATAGATTAAATATAGTTTCTAGAACGAGAACTAAGTTGATTATGAAATTTCTCACATCAAGTTAAATAAATTTTGCAAATGTTTGAAAACCAGGCTAGCCAAGTTTTTAAACATTTGAAAATTTATTTAACAAGATGTGAGAAATTTCATAATTAACGTGTTTAAGTTGTAGAAAATTTTTCTCTGATGACATAATGTTAAACACCGAGGATTATGTTCTGAATAGATTTGGCGGGAAATTCCACGCGAGTTGTTCTCTCACTAGAGACGAGAAATATATTTATCACACCGGTCAGGCGTTGGATAAATTTGCTAGAAATTAGAGAAATATAAATCACCCTTGGCTCAACAGTGTTCATTAATTAGTGATTCCATCTCAAGGTATTGATGTATTGATTTTTTTTTCGTATAATACACAAAAATGTTGTCGGAGTGAACACGACTCAAAATTCCAGTATTTGAAAGTAAAGGTGGTTGTTTTAACCATCTTTTAATAGGAATGGAAAACACTGTATGATGTGTGCTGCATGGCCCATTCATTTGTAAATTACATGGAAACGATTGATGCACTGCATAGCAGATCATATAAAGGGATATTTTGGTGTAGGGTTATTTTGGTGGCTTTGTGCTAAAATATGCATGTTTTATTTTTTCATGTTAAATTTTGGCGCTTTGGTATAACAGCAGTGTTTATTTTGGTGCTTTATTTCATAAAAGAGGGGAATATGTACAAGAAACAGTTAATGTCTATTTCATGTGAAATTTTATTGCAGTTTTCAAGGAAATAAAGGAAAATCAACTCTGTTTTGAGAATAATTATACAACTAAATTTTTATTGTATTCGTTTTCAGTAAGATATATACATTATATTGATATTACACAATTGTACTGACAAAACTGACTAAAACCTTTAGCTTATTTTCAAATCAATGTTTTGAGTTTCTAATGTTGGAGCATTATAAATTTTGGTGTGTTTCATTTTGGCACTTTGAAGGTAGGCACCAAATACGCCAAAATAAAACTTAAATCAATTTTTTTTCAATTTACGGTATGTTATGTATTCCCTTTTCAAAAGTGTTCTTTACCAGTATAGATATAATTTTGGGTACTAATACGGGTATGCAACTTTGTATCATTTGTCATGTAAATATTGATCTTGCATGTATAATTATATATGTAGTTTAATAAATATTTTAGGAAAGGATATGGAGTAAATGAAGATGAGACCATAACACATATGTTATCTCCAACTGCAATAATTTTAATGAGCTGTATGGCCATTTCGGAAATCTATTCCTCATCAGCAGCACTAGACCCCAAACAAAGGAAATCCATAATTTCAAAAAATGTTGGTTTTTTTTCATGATTAAAGTGTTCTATGTTTAAAAATGTATGTAAAATCTTCAATTTAATGGAGGAAATAAAGAGAATCAATCAATCAATCAATAGCCCATGCATTTGTAAATTACTGATATCTTATTATGAAACTTGCTGACTCATTGCATAACTTCTAATTGTATTTTTGAAAGAAATTTGACACATGAGTGATTTTTTAAAGAAAATAGTATTTTTATACATTATTTACATTTGTTAATTATTAATATGAATATTTGTTAATTAATAAATAAAATTTGATAATTAAATTATCTTTTTTGACCCTCCTGCATTTATATGGGATGGTTCAGCGTTATTTGTCTCCATGTCACCATTATTCCGTAACTGCAGCAAATTTATATTTTATTAATGGCCATTTCAATAATATATGTTTCTTCAATGGACCGATTCAGAAATGCAACGTCATTATGGGATTGTCATTGTTCTGAACGTTCTTGATTGGGCAAACGTATTTTACGAGTACGCTGAGTTTGCGCAACTTCATTTACGAGGACGGAAGTCGAATTTCTGAATCGGTCCATTCAACTAAAATCTAAACATTGGAAGAACTGAAGCCAAATGTTTTGATGGCTGAGGGAAAACAAATAAGATAAGTGTGAAGAATCATTGAAATCTGCTAAGGAATTGAGCTTTGCTCAACAGAAATATTCTTGAAGAAGGCAATTTAAATGGAAGTACAAGTATACCAAACTTAAAAAAAGATAGAAATAAAATATTACAGGGTTTTAGTTGGAGACAACAGAAGTGAGACGTGTCTCTGGTCCACGGTGATGTCCTGTTCTTCTTTTTCACCGTTGTAAAAGGAGTTCAACTCCGAAAATTTGGGCCTTTTCTTTCTTGTACATATATTTTTTAGAGTTTAGTTTTAATTCATATTTTTATTTTTTGTTGTTCTCCATGCACGACAGCTATACATACCTTTTTATTCTGTCTGATTTATATGACATTAAGCTGTCTCGCAACATATATTTTTAAAAATAAAATGAAATGTGATGGTACAAAATCTTGCAGCATGATTGGTTGATTGTTGAGTATAACATCCAGAGAGCAATATTACATTGTATGTGCTGAAGGAAAATATCTCTCCTAATCTTAAATTTTGATTGATTGATTTCACAAAGGATGCAAGCAGCACTCATAAAGACATTTTGCATACTTGCAGCAATATTTAATATTCCTTAATATTATAGTATAAATTATTATATATTTTTGGGACACCAAAATTTTTTTAGCTTACCTTTGCCAGGTTGATTTTGTGCCATCACTTTGTGTCTGTTTTTCGTCTTTTTTTTGTTTGTCTGTCTATTGTTTATCAGTTAAGGAAGGATATAATGGGAAAACACATTCAAACATCTTCTCCTCAGACACAGCTGATCCAATTGGAACCAAACTATATTGCAATAGTCCTTGTATGTCCCTGAAAACTCATGCATGTCTGCATTTAATCCAATATTAGACTGCCGCCAGTTTGGAACATCATATAACAATTGCCCCTGTGGGAACATTATGTAAGGTCTTCTATTCTGAACCATTGGGCCATTTGGCACCACACTTAATCACAATAGTGTGTAGTCCTGTTTAATAGTAAGGTTCTGTCATGTCCGCATCTAATCCAAGATGATTGCCACTAGATATCATATTGGAAAGTTCTTTCAAGCATCTCCTCAGACACCAATTTGAAGCTAATGTAATCACATTAGTCCTTACAAAACCTCTATTCCAAGATTGCTACAAGTTGGGAACATAGTTTAAAATTGAAACCGAAGTGAACACTTTAAAACATCTCGGATACCACTGGACCATTGGGCTCCAAACTTGATCTAATTAATTTTTGTGTAGTCCCCTTTAAAAATAGAGTTTCATGACTGAAATCTTATGAAAGATGGCTGCCACTAGATAACATAGTTTAAGATTGGACCTTATTTGAAAGCCCATTCGGTCATCTTCTCGACCACTGCTGAATGGAAGCAAACATAATCACAATAGTCCTTAGAATGTTCCTTTTAAAAGGGTGTCTATCATGTCTGCATCTAACCCAAGATGGCCATGGAATTAACGGGAAACAATATTCAACATGAAACACTTTCAAAAACCGTCGCTCAACCTAATTGACACCAAACCTGATCACAATAGTTTTTGGTGGTTTCCTTTAAAAATAATGTCCTTCATGTCCATATCTAATCGAAGCAGAGAACATAGTTGCACTGCCAAACGAATTGGAAACAAATTAAATCTCAAACGTCCTTATGCTGTTGATTAAAAAAAAGGGTATCTGTCATGTCTACATCGAATCCAAGATGGCCACTAGTTGGAAACAATTTAACACAGAACACTTTCAAAAATCTTCGCTCAACCTACTGATATTATTGACACAAAACCTGATGGTAATAGTCTTTTTTGTGGTTTCCTTTAAAGTAATGTCCGTAGTAATCACATCTAATACAAGGTGGTTGCCAGCAGGGAAAATAGTTTAACATTGGACCCTTTGTTGGAGAAGGCATTGATAAGTTGTACAACTTGTGCCTAATCCTTTTGTCTTTGACAATAAAATAAGTTTAAATTGATTGGACCCTTTGAAAATACTTGCTCAAGTGTTGTATTTATGGTGTTTGTGTCTTAAGTCTTCTGATGATCTCGTTATCTTGTCTCTGGACTTAAATTTACATAATCTTTGTGTATCCTCTATTTCAGGATGGTTGCCAGTGGGGAACACAGTTTAAAATTGGAACCTAAGTGAACACTTTCAAAAATCTCGGATACCACTTGGCCATTTGACACCAAACTTGATCGCATTAAATTTTGTGTAGTCCCCTTAATAATAGAGTGCCATGTGTAAATCTTATCCAAGATGGCTGCCACTGGGTAATATAGTTTAACAGTGGACCTTATTTGAAAGCTCATTCGGTCAACTTCTCGACCACTGCTGAACGAATTGGAAGCAAACATAATCACAATAGTTCTTAGACTGTTACTTTCAAAAGGGTGTCTGTCGTATCTGCATCTAATCCAAATGGCTATTAACGGGAAACATAATTCAACACAAAACACTTTTAAATATAGTCGCTCAACCTACTTGCTTAATTGACACCAAACCTAGGCACAATAGTTTTTGGGGGTTTCCTTTAAAAGTAATGTCCATCATATCCATATCTAATCGAAGCAGAGAATATAGTTGAACATTGTACCCTGTGGAAACACATACACAAGTGTTGTATTTGTGGTGTTCGTGTGTTTTGTTGATTTGTAGTGTCCTTAGTGTTCTGTCTTCTGGTGTTCTTGCTTTTTCCTTGTCTCTGGACTATGATTTATGTAATTTTATGCTTTGTTCCTTGGGTATTATACTGCTGTAGTTTTACACAAAGCCAATTGGAACCGAACTTTATCACAATGGTTCTTGGAAGCTTTTATAAGAGTCATATCCCAACTCATCTAATTTGGCTGCCATCGGGGAACATAGTTTTACTTTTGACCCTATTTGAAAACTGATTAAAACATCTTTGCAGACAATGCATAACCAAGTAGAACAAAACTTAATCACAATAGTCGTTATGTGTGATGCCTTCCATAGTAGGGTACGGCATGTCCACTTCTAATCCAAGATGGTCACCAGCCAGGAAGATATTTCATCATTGGACCCTTAAAGATCTTTGAAACTACTTGGCCACCTGGCATCAATCATGATCAAAATAGACTTTATGTAGTGTCTGTTATGCCTGCCTTAAACCGTAAATGGCGACCAGCCAGGAACATATTTCATCATTGTACCCTATAAGAAAACTCATTTAAACATCCCCTAAGATACTGCTTAAAAAATTGGAAACAAACTTGAAGCAATATTCCTTGTTTGAACCTTTCAATACAAAGGTTTTCGGAATGTCTGATCCTAAATGGCCCCAGCGTTGAATATAGTTTAAGGCTTGATTCTGGGCGAACATTTTGAAAGATCTTTGAAACTATGTGGTCAATTGGCACCAACCTTAATTAGAGTTGGTCATGTCATTATCTAATCCAAATGACCACTATTGGATAGTCTCCTGGTGGTCCCGATAAAAATAGCGTCTGTCATGTTCGATTCAAATCCAAGATGGCCGCTAGCTAGGAAGAACATATTTTAACAATGACCCTATGGGGACTTATTAAAAAATCTCAGATACTGCTGAACTAATACAACGCAAACCTGGTCATATTAGTCCTTGCGTGGTCCCCTTCCAAAAGTATTCAGCAAGTCTAATCCAAGATAGAAGCCAGCGGGGAAAAGTTGTGACTCTATAAGAGCATTTTTAAAGACCATCTCTGAAACTACTGAACCAACTAGCACCAAACTTGATCACGATAGTCATTGAGTGATCCCATTTAATGAATAGCCTGTAATTTTTGCATTGGGCCCTATGAGAATACTTTAAAAGATCCTAAAACCAGTGGGTCAGTTCGCACCAAAACTGATCACGATAGTCCTTGGATGGTCCCCTTTAGAGTCTGTTATGTCCGCATATAATCCAAGACAGCCTAAATCGGGTTACATAGTTTAACAAAATTTACCATTGCATCCTTTTGGAAATGCGCATATGCAGAATTTGAATTGACAGTGACTTCGGTATTTAGTTATTTGTTACCACTGGGTCGATGCCACTGCTGGTGGACTTTAGTCCCCGAGGGTATTCACCAGCCCAGTAGTCAGTACTTCGGTGCTGACCCGAAAGCCGATTCTATTTGGAACGTTACAATATGTAAATTCTTGTAAATTTTGTTGAAAACTAAGCAGTATCTCCCTCATGCAAAGCTCTGTCCTTAGCTGATTTTGGCTTTACATTTAGATCATATTGGTCAATTGTTCTCTATCAGTTTTTAAACATCTTTGAGTTTATGGTCTTCCAAACGTTTAGATTTTATCTGAACTGAAGAGACATAAGTTGTCGAAATGCGCATATGCAGAATTTAAATTGACAGTGACTTCGGTATTTAGTTATTTGTTACCACTGGGTCGATGCAACGGCTGGTGGACTGTTAGTCCCCGAGTGTATTCACCAGCCCAGTAGTCAGTACTTCGGTGCTGACCCGAAAGCCGATTCTATTTGGAACTTTACAATATGTAAATTCTTGTAAATTTTGTGAAAACTAAGCCGTATCTCCCTCATGCAAAGCTCTGTCCTTAGCTGATTTTGGCGTTACATTTAGATCATATTGGTTAATTGTTCTCTATCAGTTTTTAAACATCTTTGAGTTTATGGTCTTCCAAACGTTTAGATTTTATCTGAACTGAAGAGACATAAGTTGTCGAAATGCGCATATGCAGAATTTAAAATGACAGTGACTTCGGTATTTAGTTATTTGTTACCACTGGGTCGATACCACTGCTTTTGGACTGTTAGTCCCCTAGGGTATTCACCAGCCCAGTAGTCAGTACTTCGGTGCTGAACCGAAAGCCGATTCTATTTGGAATCTTACAATATGTAAATTCTTGTAAATTTTGTTGAAAACTAAGGAGCATCTCCCTCATGCAAAGCTCTGTCCTTAGCTGATTTTGGCTCTACGTTTAGATCATATTGGTTAATTGTTCTCTATCGGTTTTTAAACATCTTTGAGTTTATGGTCTTCCAAACGTTTAGATTTTATCTGAACTGAAGAGATATAAGTTGTCGAAATGCGCATATGCAGAATTTAAATTGACAGTGACTTCGGTATTTAGTTATTTGTTACCACTGGGTCGATGCCACGGCTGGTGGACTGTTAGTCCCCGAGTGTATTCACCAGCCCAGTAGTCAGTACTTCGGTGCTGACCCGAAAGCCGATTCTATTTGGAACCTTACAATATGTAAATTCTTGTAAATTTTGTTGAAAACTAAGGAATATCTCCCTCATGCAAAGCTCTGTCCTTAGCTGATTTTGGCTTTATATTTAGATCATATTGGTTAATTGTTCTCTATCAGTTTTTAAACATCTTTGAGTTTATGGTCTTTCAAACGTTTAGATTTCATCTGCACTGAAGAGACATAAGTTGTCGAAATGCGCATATGCAGAACTTAAATTGACATTGACTTCGGTATTTAGTTATTTGGAAAAATCATTCAAACATTATCTTCTCAGGCACTGCTGAGCCAAATGGTATTGTCTGATTAACTGTACCTGAAGAGAGGAGAGACACTCTTGTTTATGGATCTCATGGTACTTATGAAGATGATCTTTTAATTTTCAGATTTTATTTCAGTACACAGAGAAACTCCGGTAAATTTACCTCGTGACTCCGGCACAGATGTACTTGCCATATCCCTTTATTTGTTTATTCAGAGAGTACGTGCAGAACAGACAGTTGACTGCAACTTAGTTCAAACGTGTGTGTTTGGACGACTTGGTGGTGTTAGGGCAGTTTTTTTAGGTCAACGTTTTCGTGTACATCTAGCAGATGGAAAAGGGAGAAATAGCAGCTAGATAGGTACGAAGGTCACCCTACAGCTTCGAGGACACTATGAGCTTGACCCTGAAATAGAAGCATTTGAGTTACTTAACTGTCGTGGAGAAGTGAAGCTACAGTAACATATGTCCCGTATGTGAACACCACACCACACATAGGGGAGGGTTTGGATCCAAGAAAACGAGTTTAACCTCACCGCAATTTTTGCGCCTGTCCCAAGTCAGGAATATGTTGGTCATTGGCTTGTCCTTGTCTTCTTATAAAATTTTAGTTTCTTGATATTTGAGTTAATTGGATGTGGTTTGTTTCAATTCATTTATTCTGTTTTTTACTTTTTGGGCCATCTAGGGCTTGTTATATGGTGTGAGGTTCCTCACTATGTTGAAGATTGTACGGTGACCCCTAGATGCTTTGTTTTGGGTCGTTTTAACCTGGATATGGGATGTTGTCTCCTTGACATTTACCCCAATTTCCTTTCTTTTTCATATCTATGGACCCATACTATTATGCTGCGCGGTCGCCAAAAGACCTCTGCATGAAATTTCATTTACAAATTTTCTAGAGGAATGTATCATGCCAAGTCTACTATCCTCTAGCAGTTGGAAGATGAGGCCATCTACGTAGCAGAGGAGGTCGGGTTTCATCCTTATGGAGCAATATACGACATTAAGATGATGTTGCAGCTCACAGAAAGTCTTTCAGGAAAGGGGAAAGAACCAGTCATCTCCTGTGCATTTCTGTGTGTTCCGTCGTGCTAGGGTACACGACATAAGTGCGTTTTGCCTCAGAGGGTGATTCGAGAATAACAATCAAGTCCTATTTGAGCTACTTGAGAGAGATCAGCGTTAAAAAAGGTATGAATATATGCATGTCAGATCTGGGAAAGGCTTAATAGCAACTTGGACAGGCTTGGTGACGAAGAAAGAGAACGCTATGGGAAGGAGCACTACCTGTACAAGATACAACAGAGTTTAGAGAGCCACGAGAAAGATTTGTCAGTTGTAGGATGGAATTCAGCCAAATATGATATTATTGCTTTTAAAATCGTTTTTTTTTAGAATTGATTAAAAGTCAGAAGATCAATTATGGTGAAAAGAAGAAACTATTTTCTGTGTGAACCTTGTAGTGCTGAAAATGAAATATACTATAGTATGTTCCAGGACTTGAGCAGCTAATATTTCGCCGATCCTAGTGAGAGGAACAAAGAACTGTATCGGCTGTTCGAGAATAAAATCGTGTAAGGACCCAGCATCGTGTAAATAAAAAAATAGACCATGTAACGGAGAGTTTAATTGCTTACCCTTTTCGTCCCTTATGTCACCTTATGTCACATAAATAAGGCATCAACAACTTGTTGCAGCTTTTTCCTGTCCTTTGCTACATACTGTGCCTGTCCCAATGAGTAACCCATTTATTCAAGTTATGTTGTTACTGTTCTCTCCTCCACGATATTCGTGGTCTTCCTTGCTTTCTTTTCCCGGTGGTGTCCAGTGGATGGCCATCTTTGGGATTTTGGATGCAAACCTACCGAATATAAACTGGAATACTGATATAATCACTGGTAACAGGTATCCAAAAGAAATCAATTTAACATTTTATCGGCACGAAATCAGAGCATGGATTGAGTCAGATAATCAACTTTTCTACACGTGGCGATACCATTCTTGGACCATTTTTGACCAACCGACCCAATCTCGTACAAACGTGCGTAGGAATTCCAGGCTTAAGCGACCATGACACAAATTTTACATATATGGAATAAAAGAATCGAGCTAATTACCTGAAACCAAAACGACCTAAAATTTATAAATGAACCAAAAAAAAAAAAAAAAACTCAGCAGAGGAATTTAACTCGAAGTATGCAGAATCCATAGGTGTAAACACTCTGTGGAGTGCGTTTACAGAAAAATAGCACTCTCATCTTATGGGAGTCTTGATACCATCTAAACTGAGAGCCAAAGATATATCCAAGTAGGGGTAAATAGAAAAGTAAAACGTCTGTTCAGAAAAAAAAACAGTACTATACCGAAAAGCCGGGGAAAGTGAGAACCAAGGCGACTCAAAAGAGAATCTGATTTCTTAAAGCCAAAAAAGGAAACACAAGCACCATGTAGAAAGATCCATAACTCTTACATCTCAAACATGCTAACTGAAGGCAAACTGCTAACCTTAAACACCCGGCTTAAACAAGATTTTGGGGTTCATTAAAAGTAAAAGTACAAATTCTACAGGAGTTACATCGTTACGAAAAGATGGAATATTGCATACCACCGAGGCTAACATACTAAACGACCAGGTTACATCGGTATTTACACAAAAAAATCAGCAGAACATTGAGTCAATATTCCAACTAAGGGTAATAATCCTTATACACAAATTCTAGAAATACGAATATATCCAACTGAAGTCAAGAAAAACACCAAACCACATAAAGCCACAGGCCCTGGCAACTTACCAAGAAAACTTTTGAAAGAACTATAGCACCGGAAATAACTTCAATTTTAACAACCATCTTTAACTCATCAATAAACGAACTCAAGGAAAGATACCAGACCAATCGTAACACCTAACCTTTATTTAAAAGGGATTTAAAGGGAGATGAAGGATAAACATCAACACCGCCCGCCCTCTTTCACTGGCATTCGTGTGATACAAATTTTACCCAGCAATTATTACTCATCTTGAAGCAACTATCATATTGTCAGACTACCATCATGTCTTTCGAAAGACTGAACGATCATGTGAATCCCAGTTTGTCATTACAATACAGGAATTTGCTAATGGATTATACAATGGAGATCAAATGGATTTCACACTACTTGACTTTTCAAAAGCTTTTGATAAAGTGCCACACCAAGGCCCACTAAACAAGTTTCATTACTATGGAATTCATGGAGACGTAGTAAAATGGATTACAAGTTTTATACATGCCCGGACACAACAAGTTGTACCCGATGGGAGGACGTCCAAAACGTCACCCATGACATTAGGAGTAACACAAAGTACTGATGTGGTCTTCTTCCTCTACATTTTGTATATTTGCGACCTGCCAGAGTCAGAAACGTCAAACGCGAGACTGCTTGCAGACGATTGTCCACTTTACAGAAAGTTCAGTAAAGAATATATACATTATTCCAACTTACGCCAGACCTTGACAACCTGCAACTATGGCAACTATGGCAAAACTCTTGGCGTATACAATTCAACGCTAGACAAATGCGAGGTGAAGCATTTTGTAATTGGTTGCATTATCCATGGCCAGACATTAGCAACAATCAAATCAGCATTTGGGCCTCAATATCAGCACCAACTTATCCTGGAACACTTATATTGGAACAGTCACCCAAAAAGGCTAATACACATAAACCGGTTTAACCCTACCACTGGCTTTTACTAGTGTCGGTACAAAGTCCGGACGTCCCGAGGGTTCTTATCGTTGTTTACTTTTGGCTTTGTCTTTTTATATGTTTTTTCTTGTGCAATTCCTTAGTATATTGTGGCCTGTAACTGTATTTTCCAGTAATTGTAGGTGTTTCCTGTTATCCTTTTTATCCTGATTACATCAATACATCATTGAGACGAAATGTAAGCTCATGTCCAAGCAAGATCAAAAGACACTGCTTTATGACACTATGAAGACCAATATTAAAACATCAATGTATCATATACTGGTGGACTATTAGTCCCCGAGGGTATTCATCAGCCCAGTAGTCAGTACTTCGGTGCTGACCCGAAAGCCAATTCTATTTTGAACCTTGCAATATCTAAATTTTTGTAAATTTTGTTCAAAAGGAAGGAGTATCTCCCTCACGCAAAGCTCTGTCCATAGCTTTATTTTGCTTTACATTTAGATCATATTGGTTACTTTTTCTGTATCAGTTTTAAAACATCTTTGAGTTAATGGTCTTCCAAAAGTTTAGATTTTATCTGAACTGAAAAAGACATATATTGTCGAAATGCGCAGATGCAGAAATTAAATTCACAACAACTTCGGTATTTACTTCTATGTTACCACTTGGTCGATGCCTCTGCTGGTGGACTAATACTCCCCGAGGGTATCACCAGCCCAGTAGTCCAGTAGTTCGGTGCTGACCCGAAAGCCGATTCTATTTTGATCCTTGCAATATCTAATTTTTTGTAAATTTTGTAGAAACTAAGGTGTATCTCCCTCACGCAAAGATCTGTCCTTAGCTTATTTTTGCTTTATATTGTCTTTTTTCTGTAAAAACTAAGAGCAGAAGATGTTGCTCAGTTACTGAGAAAAAGCTTTTAATTATAACCGCAAAAATGAACTAAAAGTAACCGGCTTGGCTTCACTGACTGCGCCTCACAAGCAGCGTCGCGCAGGGTTTGGCTTAGAATACACCGGTATCCATTTTATGTATAAACCTTTATTTAGCTTTATTTCGGTTTCAGAATTATATTATGAAGAAAACAAGGATTTTTACAATGTTTTCGTAAATCTTTTGATTTTTGGGGCATTTGATCTTCAGGGTGGGGAAGTGTTTCCAGCTGAGTTGGGATTATTTTTTTTTTCGCTCGCTTTGTCCGTTTTTTTTTTTAGTTTATTTTTTTTCTGATCTACGTCACGCAATAAAAAATTGTTGAACATATTTTCAAAGGACAAGGTGTGGGCCACAATTATTTTTTCAAACCAGTCAGAGAATTATTTTGGCAAAAATGGGGCCTGATTTTTTTTCAAATAAAAAAAAAATCCAGCCCCTTCCCCCGGAAATCAAATGGTCCGTGCCTTAATTATATCTTAAATTATAAGAGGGACCCCTGCCCAAATTTTTAAACGCCTGCAAAAAAAAAGCAAAAAAATTGACGTCGTCGTCTATAGACATTTTGCACGTCATATTTTTTGTTTTTGTTTGTTTGTTTCTTTTTATTTCGCAAAAATAGTGGCCTTTAATAATAAACTAGATGTTGTCGGAAACGACAGCTATCCCCGCACTCCCTGTTTGACACAGAAAACAGTTGTTATACACCCTTGGCATAATTTTTTTCATTATCTTTGAAATCTACCTATTGATAGTCATTATTGTTACTAAAAGAATTCTAGGATATATGGTTGCTAAGTAGAATTCCAAAAAATAAGTGGTCTTTGAGACTTTCAGGAAATTAACCAAAATTGGAATCAATATTTTTGAAATCCAGTTGATGAAAATGTTTTTCCTAAACTAAATAAACAATTTAAGTATGGTTGCTAGGTAGAATTCCAAAAAATAAGTGGTCTTTGA